>CP136066.1:212886754-212979228 GCA_032622095.1 Siphonodentalium dalli
GATCGATAAGACATAAACATTCTTAAACAAACTGAGTGTTCCTTTGCCTGTGGCACAGACTGGTGTGTGGGAGAAATACCATATTTGAGGTCACACAACTCAATGAATTGATATCCATAAAATGTACATTGTATGTCCTGTATTTTTCATAACCTATTAAAAGTATACTATGTTAGTGGTGGAAATTGCTTAAAACATTGGCAGCAATATCAGCTTATGGCCTACGAATCCTTAGTATTGACTCGTTTCAAAACAATGCATGTCGGGGAATTTTTTGTTCCATTTCCAAGTTTTTTTTTGTAGAACAAATAGTAAAAACAAGGAACAAAATTAGTGTTCAATTATAATATTATAAACTCATTTGAATGTTTCCTAAAACGCTTTAATAGTTAAGGGAAAATAGGATTACATTGGTTATGCCAACATATGTCACTAGGTTTTACCTATTTTTCAGGGTTTTATTTCAGTTTGTGTACATTATTATAGTATAATGAAAAGTTTAGTTTAGGTCTATTTATAACTGTATAGCCATGCTATATAGACCCCCCCCCCACCCCATAACGATTCGCCATTTCGCCATCGAGTTGCAACAAAAACTACCGTAACTCTAAATACGAACATCAAAACAAGCTTACTTGCTTGTGTACTAGTATTAGCAATGTGGCATTGCATTTTTGTCACTTATTGACACAAAATCGTTATTTGAACAGTACAGTGATTGGAGCATTAAAAGGCTCCAGATTCAATCTCAGAGCATCTAATTTTCAAAATTTTCCGGGGGAGACCCCCTGACCCCCTCCCGTACTCGCCCCCTCTCAGCCCTTCGGGAGATGCCTTCAGTTATCTGATATATTACGCACATTTGAAGCATGTGTATTCTGAGTTATTGACAGTATTTTATTGAACCACGTGGTCTCTCTGTTTGTTGTGCAGAAATTGTATTGCCGATGTGAATCGGAATCAGTTCGAATTTTGATTAATTCCTTGATCTATTTTAGTAAATAGCGCATACAATAAAAAGAAAACCTTGGTGTTTTGAGTGAATACCGGAATTACCTCATTCGTGGTCACAGTGAGATACTGGAATCATCACTCGTGGTCACTCGTGATGATTCCAGTATCTCACTGTGACCACTCATGAGATACTTCCGGTATTCACTCAAAACACGCAGGTATCCTCTATGTATAACAAGAAAACCATAGTCAGAAATGGTAACGCCACCAAGATCGTATTATTAGCCATAAATATAAATAATAATACAATTATTCTATAAACTAGCTTTCAAATTTTATGCGGGAAATTTGCGTACTTCCATATTTCAAGTTTTCCCGTTTCTCGTGGCATACATTACTTTCATCAAACTGTCTTCTTTATTACACAAGCTGATAGGCCCGACTTCACCCGGGCTGTTTCACATCTGCTTTCCGGTGAAAGGTGCGATTTGACCTTCAATTGACTATTTCGAAAGTCAAGGTCAGGTCAGGGTCATGATTTGTCCAGTCCAAAACACCCCCACCCGTAGAAAACTACCCATAGGTATCAAATTTCGTCGAAATCCGTCCGTTTTACCCAACTTGACCTTTAATTAACAATTTTGAAGGTCAAGGTAAGGTCAGAGTCATGATTTGACCCGTCCAAAACACCCCCCCCCCGACAAAAGTACCCATAGGTATCAAATTTCGTCGAAATCTATCCGTTTTATCCGAGTTGACCTTTGATTGGCCATATTGAAGGTCAAGGTCAGGCCGAGGTCACGATTTGACCCGTTCAAAACTCTCCTCAGACCAAAGTATCCCTAGTATCAAATTTCGCCGAAATTTGTCCGTTTTACCCAAATTGATCTTGCATTGACAGTTTTAAAGGTCAAGGTCAGGTCGGGGTCACGATTTGACCCGTTCAAAACACTTCCCGGACACAAATACCCATAGGTATCAAATTACGTTGAAATCTATGGAAAGCCGAGGAGGACATGTTGGTTGCTAATTGCTAGATATACGACGCGGTATTTTGAAGGTGTTTCAAACTAGGAGATAGAAGTATTCTGCCTTTCAAATGGTGATGAATTATAGTAGTTTATTCAAATTTTATGGCATAAATTGTTATTAAAGCCGTATATACTATAAAAAATTAATGACTCGAAAATTAAGTGGGCCTTTAAACAAAGTCACAATTGCATTTAGGCTCATCTCATACTCGTCCATTCAGCGATATTCTACTGCGCAGTTTGTTATAGCCTCCAGTATTTATTGAGCGTTATACCCCCAACTGTTATAATTCGCCTTTAGCAGGCGTACTCTTGCCTCAGATTATTGAGATATTAGGTCACACATAATCACATTAAATCGAATCGTAACATAGCAATTGTGTGGGCTCCTTGGCGTGAATATGTAATGAGAAATAAGGTCATACGTAATGACATTAAACTCAAGAAAACCCTCGAAAACAAAACAAAATCACATTTAATGTTTTACGTTATTTCCTTCATAAAAAGAATCTTCGTGATAATGAACCCTCTCGTTACTTTAGAATATAGAATTAACCTTAAAATAAAAAAAATCTTTGGAACACAGAACCTTCGGAATAACGAACCTTCGGATTGGTGAACCTTCGGAATAGCGAACATTCAGAGAAATTTCGGAATAGTGGACCTTCGGGATAGTGAACCTTCGGAATAGAGCCATGCCCCCCAATATTCATATTATATGCCCAGAGTTCAAAGGTATGGACCCATAAAATTCTAAACTTGGCCCTTAAAATAATGAACTCCAAATTGGAGCACACACAGAACACCACTTAAGTCAACTGAACCTATGTCATGTCCCAATGCGGGAGGGTCCATATATACCACAACATTCATAGTATATGCCAAGAATTCAAAGGTATGGGCCCACGTAATGACATAAAATCTCAAGAAAACCAGCGAAAACAAAACAAAATCACATTTAATGTTCTAAGTTAAGTTATTTCCTCCTGTATCTGTATCGGTGTGCGCGCATGATCAGTTCGGATGTGAGCGCACACTCCATATAAAGAATCTTTGTGAAAATGAACCCTCTCAAATTAGTCTCAATACTTTAAAATATAGAATTAACCTAAAAATAACAAAAACCTTCGGAATAGAGAACCTTCGGAATAGCGGACCTTCGGGATAGCAAACCTTCATAATAGAAGCATGTCCCCACAATTACACCGGTGACGTAAACACATGTGCCAATCTTAGTTGTACTCTCGTAATTATCGGTACGATGAAACGGTGACGGAATCTGACGAGGTTTGCCGAATGTACAATCACCCAGTGAATTATCGATCGCCCATGCGATACAAAAAAACCAAAAGCAATAAACACCACACTACGGTGGCGTAATAAGTTTAAAAAGCCATGATAAACTATGAGAAAAGATGAGAATGGATTTTTTTTCATTGCAATTTTTTTCCTCGACCAAAACCGGACCCACACCATGGTTTCAACTGTTAAAGGGAGAAATTGTGGACAAAAAAGGCTATATCATGCACTACTATATGAATCTGATTGTTTCAATTCATTTTGAAGCTGTAATTTGTCTTAGAAATGATTTTGGAAAAAAATTGCATGACATCAGAACAAATCTGCATTCCGGGCTCGGGGACAACCACCCACCCGGTCCTTGTATCCTGTAATTTTTTTTCAGACCCCCCCCCCCGCCCCAAATGGCATTTTTAGGAAAGAGTCAATACTAAGGATTCATAGGAAATTAAGTTGATTTTCTACACCATGTTTTTTAGAAATACAGGGCATATTATTTCACATGATATATACATGCAGTACAATCATGTGCCTGTTAGCCAAGGTCATATTTGGAATTATATATAGTTCTGGGGTGGGCAGGAATACAGCCCGGCCCGTGGCTATGCTCAACCCATGCAAAATACATAATTATATAATTACACATATTGTCACTTCTGTTTTGTTTATTGATTGCTATGCACTTTGCTAATAACAACTATCGATCTACCTATCTGTATGTCTGTCTGTCTAGCTGTCTGTCTGACTGCCTGCTTGTCCGCCCGCACGCCCGTTAGTCCGTCCGCCCGACTGGACGCCCGCCCGCCCGTCGACCCCCCCCCCCCCGCAAACCCACCCGACAGCCCGCCCGACAGCCAGCCCACCCGACATCCTTGAAAATCCATAAATTTAGTATTTTACCAAATTTTGACAAATTTATTTCACAAAATTCACCAATTTCGCATTTTTATTTATCCTATTTGATTTTAGTATGTTGCAAAAAGTTTGAAATCTATATCTATATTTGCGAATGTCTGTCTGTCTGTGTTCTATAGAAATTCACAGGGGACCACCTAGATGGCACAAAATGGGTCTAATAGGGGTATCTTTTTACGAGAAAGATAATGGCGAGGGTTAGAATTTTCTAAAGTGACGCCGTTGTTGTCAGGGGCAGAAAAGGGGGTGGGGGCAGAATTTTGTTTTGTCGCCGATTGCCACCAAACTTATATATAATCATCCCCATAATATGAGGAATCTAATTGCGTGGTTTAAATGTGTCAAAAGTCGCGCCGTTCGCGCCAGGGATGCCCGGAAGGGGAGAGGGGCACCGAAATTGATCAAAAATAATTTTAGCGCCGAATTCCATCAAATTGATGCACATTCTTCTGAGATCTTCTTCCTGATACAAGGAATCTTATTGTGTGATTTAAAGACGCCAAATTGGTGTCGTTGGGATGAGAGATTTGGGGGGGGTGGTGGGTGGGTACTAAATATGATAAGGATTGGTTTAGTCGCCGATTGCCACCAAACTTATACAAATTCATCCCCATGGTATGAGATGTCTAATGGCGTGGCTTAAAGCTGTCAAAAGTGGCGTCATTCGAGTCAGGGGTGCACTGAAAGGGAGAGGGGTACTAACATTGATACACAATATTTTTAGCGCCAATTTCCACCAAATTGATACACATTCTTATTCATGATATGAGGAATCTAACCGTGTGAGATTTAAGGCGTAATATTGGTGCTGCTTTGGTGAGAGATGGGGGTGGGATGGGAACTAAATTTGATATAAAGTTATCGTGTGGTTTGTGTGCCTTTTGGGTGAGAAATATGCAATGGTGGCCCTAAATTTGATACGAATTTGTATACGTTTTACGAGTAAGATAATGATGCAGGTTAGAATGTTTTAACGTGACGTTGTTGGTGTCGGGAGGGGGGGGGGGGTATTTTAGCGCAGATTTCGACCAAATTGATAAATTATTCTTTTCCGTGATTCGAGAAATATAACCGTGTGATTTAAAGACGTGAAATTTGTGCCTTTGGGTGAGAGATGTGGGGTAATAACTATGATATGATAAGAATTTGTTTAGTTGCCGACTACCACCAAATTTATATGTAATCATCTCCATTATATAATTCATGCATGGGTCTAATAGACGTGGTTTAAATGTGACAAAAGTGGCGCCGTTCAACTCATGCATGAGGATAGTAGCAACAAATTCATGCACGTTCTTCTCTAATGATATGGTGAATTAAATCACATTTGGTTTCGTTTGGGTCATGGATGGCGAGAGGAGATTCACTAGCATTTATAAGATTGTTCAATTCACCGATATCCAACACAGTTATATATAGTCATCTCCCAGGCGATCTCCATGTCGTTCTAATGAGTTTATTTGGCATTCCAATTTCACAATCACTTGAACAATTATATCTTATCAACTGTCATATTATATGGGGATGGAAATCAGGGCATTCCTGTAATGATCTAGCAACACAGATACATAGAAGTAAGCATGAAAATCAATCTATTTAAGAGATGCATATATTCATTCAAACTGAGGGACTTTGAATCTTCAGAGGATTGCATATTAGAATGGCTCATGTATATATTATAACACGATTGAGTCTGTCCCATTCAATATAGTTTCCACAAAAAAGTTACAATTGCTAAGAGATATGCATTTGGAAATGTAGAGCAGACCTGTTCAAAAATAATGGCCACAGTGTGCAGTCTGAGATAAAGGAAAATGCAGTCCATGGCAAATGACTTTTCAGGATCTTCCCATGGTGACATCTGACAAGGGTATATCTGCCGGATACAGAGGATTTCTTTCATTTGTTAAGACAGATTCGTCGCCTAACATAAACAACTCAAAAATCTCGCTGTGTCGGGAACATGTAGCTGCTATACGTGCATAACATTTCTTTTAAACTGAAGGTGATTAGCCAGTATATAGCACCAGAACAGAGGAGCACCTGGACATATCTTTAAAACATCTGTATCTTCATGGAGCTATGATAGCCGGGTGTCCTCAAGATCTTATACGAAGATGTGATAAACTAGATTGATTAATTGATTGATTGATACATCTATATGTAAAACACAATTGTCGTCTTTTATTTTGTCGAACTAAATGTGTTTATGATGTTTATGTTTCGTGTTATAAAGTCTAAAGTATACGCATGCATTTGTAAATAAATAACTACTTCTTTATTGGTGGGGCGAATTAAACGCGATAAAGAAGATGCTATCGCTCCGAACTGACAAAGCGAGTCACTACCTATAAGAATCATGTTTTGTGATGCCATTTGAATATACAATTTATGAGAACACGTGTGACACTTTGAGAGCATTGTATTCTCTATTACCACCAAATATCCACAGAGGGTTTCGCATCACTTTAACCTGGGCAACGCCGGGTAACCCTTCTAGTTCTCTTATATATGCGAGGCGACCTATGGTCGACTCGCATATATAAGAGAATGCATTGGCACAGGGTAAAACAAATCCCGACGTACGACTGGATTTGATATGGCGGGTCACATATATGCAGTCAGCGTTTCAAGGACATTTTGTGACTGTTTTCCACTGTACAAGATTCGAGTTTTGGCAATCAATATATAAACTGTTTATTTTGTCATTTTAATACAACCATGATGGTGTCCACAATGACCGCCGGATTTAATGAACGGTTGACGAATATGGACAGTTCAGCTTCTCAGAATATTATAGAATAAATTTTAACCTACAAAAGTCTCAAATAAATAAATGGGACATTTCTTCACATTTCGTGTAGGTGCGGTCAATCCGTGGTAAGTCCTGCGTAGGCGACTGTACTCTGCACGAAGCATGGTGGGATGTGAGTGTATGTTGTCTACGGGAGGGGTCGCCACTATATTAAAGGTATATATAAGTGATTTGTTTGAAGAATTAACACAATTATTAAATATATGCATTTAATGTGTGTGGATGTATAACACATACCGTTTGGTCACACCAGAACGACAATATCTAGGTGCATCGATATTTTTTTTGAACAACTGATGGAAATTATCCATACACTCACATCTATATAAAATGCATGTGTTATATGTATGTCGGCACATAGTTACTTCGGCTTAATGAAAATGCATAATTAATTATACATGATCATTTCATATGAAAATAATTTTTAGGGGGGGGGGGGTGTTGATATATCGTGTCTCTATTACCTTATATTTGGTTTGAGAATAAATTATTTGATTTGATTGACGATATTGTTGTTACTTCGTGATTATATAGGTAGCTTATCGATTCACGAATGACAACCGTCATGTGGTTTATTAATGTTTATTGTGACAGTCGGAATGGATGGGGATATTGCATTAATGCCAGGAAGCTAAGGTGTACATATATACCACTGTCCTGATTAAAAAGAACCGTTAAGGAGCCAGACAGCCACGATCAAACGAAAGATGAGCAGACAAACATGATATACCTTGCTCGAATAATGTCCGGCGTTTGAAAATATACACAACACGATTCGTGTATATACACCGAATATTTAAATGGTTGTCAGTGGAAAAAATCTTTTCCACATGACCGCGCTTGTGCAATTTGTATTGCTATATTATAAGTGCTGATGCAAGCCTCCATTAGTACATATAATATGTCCAAATACAAGGGTGCATGGACATATATAAATACAAGGGTGCATGGACATATATAAATACAAGGGTGCATGGACATATATAAATACAAGGGTGCATGGACATATATATTGTTTGTATAATAACATGCCATAGCATATTTCACGGTGTTGATACAGCCGATGAAGTTAGCTCTTTAGAACCCGGTGGCATTTTATGGGTATAAATATTTGATTTGGCGGGGTAATATAAATTATAATTATGTCAATGGGGACTGTGGCGCTATCGATTAAATACTATAGCGCTTAAACAGTCCGTGTTGCTCTGGATTGCCATGATACATTTGGAAAAGGTGTGCGTCCATGTCAGTAAACTATATGGACACCGCACACCGGCGTGATGCGAGAGAAACACTGATAGAACACCGTCTTCGTCACCGTTTCTATCAGACGAAACTATTTTGGTTACAACTGTTTCATGTTCCATGAATTGAGGGTGGATGGGTGAGAGTAAGGGTGAGTGTTGGTGTGTGTGAGGGTGTGTGTGTGAGGGTGTGAGGGTGTGTGTGTGTGAGGGTGTGTGTGTGTGTGAGAGGGTGTGTGTGTGTGTGTGTGTGTGAGGGTGTGTGTGTGAGGGTGTGTGTGTGTGATTGGGGTGAGGGAGGGTGTGTGTGTGTATGTGTGTGTGTATGCGTGTGAGGGTATACATATATTGTTTGGGGGGGGGGGGCTAACTCCGGGATTCTCGAATGGGCCGAGAGGCCCATTCCCTAACCCCTCATTTTAGCCTTTATTAAAAATACATATAAAAAAAAAGGAAGAAGCATTTTTTTTGTAATCAATTTCTTCTTCTTTCCGTCGCTGGAATCCAGACGAGGGGGTGTTTAGCCCACTGGAACACTGTAGGTTGATGGTAGCTGCAGACTGCAGTGCCCCAGCATGTGTTGTTGCCTCGTCGGTGACGGTGGTGGTGGACTCCTGGTAGATGTTATCCGGAGTCCGAGCTGCTCCACAGGGATGGCCGACGTGATGGAGTAGTCAAATCCAAGGAGAAGAAGGCCAGCTGGAAGTCGTCCGAATGTCCTGGTAACTTTTATCCAGCAGCTCCTGTCTTCTCCTGCCATCATCCCGTTGACGTCCTGAAGGGCATCTTCCCTCGCTGGTCTCCGAAGTCCAAGAATTCCGCTCTGGAGATGGATACTGTGTGTATATTCGTTATAGGATAGGATAGGATAATTTTATTTACAATACACACACATGGAAAGTACAATTACAAATAAATATAATATTAATAGACATGTATATTGCTAGGGGTGATATAGTCATGGCTGACTGTCTTCCTATCGTTCATATTCTGTCCAGGGCACACCGGCACCGCCACATGTCCATATAGCCGGTGTGATGTATGTACATGTATGTATACATTTATTTATACTCAGACCAGGACACACCGACACCGCCATGCGCTAGTATATATACTCGTTCGTACTATGCCCAGTGCATACCGACACCGCCACATGCCCGTATATATAGACTGAATATGGAGTAAATTAAGTCCAATTTTCAAGGCAATTGTTCAATTTATGACTAAAGCATGAAATGTTGCACATATGTACATTTTCACATACTAACTGATATTAGAAATGGAGCCACGCTTAAATTTCACCTTAACCCCTCTTTTAAGGGGTTTTCCAAATTTAAAGAGCGTTTCGTGATTATATAATTTATTAAATGTTGCTATTAATCTTACCATGAAAATTGTGATTTAAAATTTTACATTAAGTATATACATTAAGTGTGATTCTGCGAGATATAATGCTACATTTTTAGGGTAAATATTGGAATTCCCGTCCAAGATGGCCATCAGAATGGTAGCCGTAAGTTTTTCACTAATATCTTCTGCTGTAAGGAACTGGTTCAGATTTGTGACTTAATTTTTGTATTAGTCATATCAACTGATCATTGGAGCAATGAAATATGCCATTCATGAGGTCTAGCTCCTTCCAATCCTCAAAAAAATATATTTAAGAGAACTCGTATGAAATTTCACCAAACAAAATCACCATTAGGATTCTAGTCATATTTTAACAAGAAATGGACAGAATTGTGCAAACTAAGTGAGGTATACCATGATTTATGAATATTTCAACTCAATGGAACCAAAATTGTCAGTTGGTCTGAAAATGGCTGCCAAAATGACGACCAAACCCTGGGAAAATGTAAATATTGGCCCAGCATGCCATGTAATCGCTTACAAGCTGTAGTCGATGAATAAAATTGTCTATGCTGTCTTATGTGCATTAAATTCTAACATTTCTGATGCACATTGGTTAAGTGGTACTAACGTAACTGCTGACATTACCAGAAGTATTGGATTTTTCTATCACAAACTTTACATCAAAATCGGCAAAAATTAACTTTTCAGGTTTGGACCATTTATTCAAGTAAATAGAACTATCTTTAGGATCAAAACTGTTTACTGTTTCGTTCTATCTTAAATGTGTCACACTAATAATGTTTTTAGACAAAATTACTCAAGATGGCTTCCAAAATGGCAGCCAAATTAAAAAAAAAAAAATGTTTCCAACAGTTAGCAAAATGTAACTGACTTGGTTATTAATCCTATTACTATTAATCCCACTGACTACTACATGTTCATGTTTCATTCTCGTTGTTCCCGTGCCTTCTGAGCCACGACAATTTCATTTTAAATTATGTACTGTAGTATCGAAATTTGCCAGAAATGTCTTTTGGGATTCTGGCCATATTTTTATCGGAAATGGGCAGAATGTCTAAACGGAACGGAGTGAAACAATTTGATGTGGCTTATCTCGACAATTAGCAGGAAAATCAACTAAATATGTGGCGTATGTCAAAGTGGCAGCCAGTGAGTGAATGTGTGGTCACAAATGAGGTAAATAGTTCTACAGGGAGTAATTGTATGGTCATGAATGGTGCGAAGGAGTAGCTATATGGTGATGGGGTGGTGTGTTATTGGTGAGATGTATAGGTATAGAATGGGTGACTGTATGGTCATATATGAGGTGAATAGCTGTACAATGAGTGTGTGTATGGTTATTGAGTGGTGTGTGGGTATAATGATAGTAGCTGTATGTGCATCTGTGTGCTGTTTATGTATATATAGTGAATGTATGGAATATACATGCGTACCTTGTGACTATTGTCATGGTCGGTGTATATGTACATGTATACATATGCTGGTTGCATGACCATGTGTGGGGCTGTGAGTGTATGGATAAATAGGCAGTGAGTGTATGCTTATGTGTAATGTATATAGGTGTGCATATGACTGCACGGTCATGATTGTTGAAGTGTATATGCATACCTGGAGTATATATATAGCTGGATGGTCATTGGCGGCGTGCGGGTATAATTATGAAGTGCCCTTGTGGTCATGGTTTTGTATGTGATGTATTTTCATTGGTGGATGTATAGGTATACAGAGAGCAGTTGTATGATCATGGATGGGGTGTGCGTATGCATCGAGTGGCTGAATTGTCATGGGCGATGTGTGTAGGCAAAGCGGGAGTGTACGAATGGTCGTGCATGGTATTGGTATATCCATTGGCGAGGTGTGTATATATACCTGGTTTGACTCTACGGTCATGAGTGGGGTGTATATGTATATCTTGAGTGGGTATATTGTCATTGTGTGAAGAAAATGTATACATGGAGTGACTGTATGGCCAATGGTGAGGTGCTGCGCGTTGTATTGCTATATCTAGAAGGTATGTATGGTCAATTATGAGGTGTCAATGTATACCTGGAGTGACTCTGTAATAGGTATTGATGGGGTGTTTGTGTACATTGTATATATTTATTGACTATATGGTCATGGTGTGGCCAATATATATACATGGAGTGATCGTATGGCCAACGGTGAGAGTGAATTTGTAAACAAGGATTGACTGTATGACCACGAATGTTGTGCGTGTGTACACAGGGAGTGGCTGAGTGGTCTTGAGTGTATGAATGGCCTTATGTGGGGGGGGCATTGGTATAATAAAAGGGTTGTATGGTCATTGGTGAGGTGTATATGTACACCCGGAGTTACTCTATGGTTATGGTTTCACTGTGTACGCGTACATTGAGTGGATATATGGGTACGTGTGGCAAACAGATATACAGGGAGTGACTGTATACAAGAAGTGACTGTGTGATCACGAATGTGGGGAATATGTATACAGGAAGGGACTATATGGCGACGTGTGAAGTGCATGAGTATACCTGGTGTGCCTGAATGGTGACACATGGCTGTATAGTCATGTATGTGGTTTACTGGTAAACCCAGGTATGGTTGTATGGTTATGGGTGAGGTGAATGTGTATAAAGCGAGTGGCTACATGGTTATTTATTTATGTGGTGTTTATGTACATATAACATGATTGTATTGTCACGGGTGAGTTGTACAGTTGGACATTTGGTAGCTATCACTTTCCATAATAGTTCAAGTATATGTTAACCCTTTACCCAACAAACCGGCCAAAACCGGCCAAATAAAGCTTCAACAGCCTAAAATATCTTCGGTCTGTCTCAATAGAACCATACAAATATGGATATCATTGGAACCGGCTCCTTGACCACATTGTGATAGTTACAGTTATGCCCTGTGCCAATGCATTCTCTTATATATGCGAGTCGACCATAGGTCGCCTCGCATATATAAGAGAATGCATTGGCCTAAATAAAATCTTTTTTTAACACTTTTTACCATTTTTTCTTACATTCTTTAACAATTTTATAATTTTTAATGTGTTAAGCCAATGCATTCTCTTATATATGCGAGGCGACCTATGGTCGACTCGCATATATAAGAGAATGCATTGGCACAGGGCCCTTCTGTTGGGTAAAGGGTTAATCTATTTGGAGGTAATGTCAGAGAGTCTTCATCTTGCTGGCCTTTTATATGCACAATGGAGGAAACGGTTTTCGTGACATTATTCAATCAATCTTCATGTCAATGGCCCATCATTTGATGTTATTAAACAGATTTTCACGAATCTCCCGCTCGACTTTCTAAAAAGCCTTCTGGTCTACATGCCAAGCATTGCGGTTGCTATGTATCTGTCCTTTTAGTGTGCTAGGTGTGGGGACGCCCACACCGATAGACGTATTACCTGGTCTGACTCCCTCTTACCTATAATGGTTCCACGTGTTATTGGACCAGATCAGGCACATACTTATGTCACTCTCAGTTCAGTTTCAGAGTTTTGCTCATTTCCGTTCAAAATCATGGCCAGAATCCCATAAGGCCAAATAAATAGTACCTTCGTTTCCGGTAACGGAGGGAAAACATTAGGGTAGGGATGGGGGGGGGGTAAACCTTTTTTAAAAATAATTCCCGCAACTCACAAGGTAATAACAGCTTAATGTATTTCAGATACAGGTATACTATGTATATAGTCTATCTGGGTATAATATTGTAATGAACTCGCAAGGCACTTTATTTTATATTCTTCTATTTAAGTTTTTATTTATCAGACCGCTCTTTGTACACATCTCGCACATAGGAGTGACCGACTTGAATCTTTTGTCTTAGGGAAGCTTTCACATCACCACTACCTTCCCCACATTGGACACAAAAATGTGTTTGACATTTTGCAAGCCAGCTTGAGTATATGTTTATGTGTACCCATACCATAGTACGGTACATATAGTGTCGACGTCCAGATTGACTCGTCGTCCGTCCTTCGACTGTCTGTCTGTCCATCCGTTGACACATTACGCATAATACGATAACCCAAGAATTTTCTATCCGATCTGAACCATATTTGTATATGGGTTTCTCAGCCAAAATACAAATCGAGTTCGAATGTGGGTTTTGTCGGAGTCTTTATTACAGAGTTATGGATCTTTTTCCATAAATATTCACTTTTAATAAAAAAAAAATAGATTGAATTCCTTGATCAATTTAAGGAAAGCAAAACACAAAATAATAACAAATAAAATACTTTTATTTTTTTTAAATAACAAAACATTTTTTTTTAAATTAAGATTGAACTCCTTGCTCAATTAATTGTTTTTTGTTTAAGTTAAAAAATTTGAAAAAAACTAACACCATTCATAACTCCGTCAGTCACAACACCAAATCTGGTTTAAATCGGTCCAAAATATTTTGTTATGTAATGGTAAATTTGTTTGGAGCGATACTAAAACCCAATTGACCAATTTCATTCCATGCCTTTGGACTAATTAGCTATTAATATGGCTATATCATTTTCTGATGTCTCTTATGCCAATGTGATAAAGAAAGCGATGGTATCTAAATTTTAAAAGCTCCAGACTACAAAATCTGAGTAAATCACTCTACAGATGGTCTGAGGTCATTATAAATTTGATAGGTTTAATACAGATGCCAAGATTAAGCATAAACAACACCAACTGATTAGTTGACAGCTATGCTATATAATTGATATTAATGGGTCAGCAGCGTGTGGCTTATCTTGATGGCTGTGTTGTTGGTAGAATTTGATACATTATCATAGTAAACTTAAATTGGACACTATTAACCCAAGTATTCCATGTCCGGGTCACCTTTCCACATTTATTCCAAGCTGGTGCAGCAATAAAGATAATGTGCCAGTGCATTCCCTATTTGACCCATAAATTCCAATAATGTGTGCTGTGTACATTTATCTATAATAGTGCGTAACAGTATACTCTATAATTCAACATTAAAACTCTTTAATTTATTATTCCGATCATAGTAATTTACTATCGCCAAGGTATGGTGATCGGCCTTTCGTTCTAAAACAGATCAGGGTGACGTATTTAAAGAGATACTGTACTCAAATGTTGTTGTTGGTTTCTATAGTTTCTGGGTCGTAGAATAAGGTAACCAGATTTCGATTATTTGAAAGTCTGTTGAGTACGAAGTAATATTACGGATGGCAGATTAGTCGGAATGCGAAAATACAAATAGTCGTTGTCGAGTAAATTTTGTAGTTTTCAAGCAAATGTATCCAATAAATGTTATATTATATGCATACTAGTCCCATATACTCATTTAAGTTATTGTAAAGTGACTAGTCAGTGAGTGGCTTCAGTTGACGTCCGTATCAACATAATTGTTTACACGATCATTTGTGCCACACGTTGCCCACTCCATTATCCGTTAATTAATTTGATTACGTCTTTTACACGGAAATTCGAAATTTAATTTATGGCTCCAGCCATAAATTAAATTATATCAAATTATTAACTTTGATTTTAAGATAACCTATTAACTTGAACGTTTACATAATACATCTTCGACTCAAATTACTTATTTTTATATATATTATCGACATTAGATCGTTGTTATTACCAGAAATTTATTGAAAATTGCGTACACTACGCCTTTAAGATGGACCAAAACAATAAACACCAAAGATAGTTCCATTTTACTTGAAAAAATGAAGTTTAATGATCAGTGATTATTTTGACGATTTTGAGAGAAAATTCCAATAATTTTGGTAATGATATAGTAACATTTATCCAAGATTCAACATAAATGTTAGTACTCAACGTATATGTGACAGAACAGCCAATTTCATTCACCATCCGCAACTTGTAAGCGATTACATGGCATGCTCGGGAAATATTTACCTTTTCCCAGGTTTTGGCCGTCATTTTGGCAGCCATTTTCAAACTAAGTGACAATTTTGGTTCCATTGAGTTAAGATATTCATAAGTCATGGTATGCCTCTCTTAGTTTGCGCAATTCTGTCCATTTCTTGTTGAAATATGACTAGAATCCTAATTTTAACAGCCCCACATATGGTCATACAACCAGCATATGTATACATGTACATATACACCGACCATGACAATAGTAACAAGGTACGCATGTATATTCCATACATTCACTATATATACACAAACAGCACACAAATGCACATACAGCTACTATCATTATACCCACACACCACCTAAATAACCATACACACAATCATTGTACAGCTATTCACCTCACATATGACCATACAGTCACCCATTCTATACCTATACATCTCACTAATAACACACCACCCCATCACCATATAGCTACTCCTTCGCACCATTCATGCCCATACAATAACTCCCTGTATAACTATTTACCTCATCTATGACCACACATTCACTCCCTGGCTGCCACTTTGATACGCCATATATTTAGTTGATTTTCCTGCTAATGATCGAGATTAGCCACATAACATTGTTTCACTCAGTTCCGTTTAGACGTTCTGCCCATTTCCGATAAAAATATGGCCATAATCCCAAAAGACATTTCTGGCAAAATTCCATACAACAGTACATAATTTAAAATGAATTTGTCGTGGCTCAGAAGGCACGGGAACAACGAGAATGAAACATGTAGTAGTCAGTGGATTAATAGTAATATGATTAATAACCAAGTCAGTTACATTTTGCTAACTCTTGGAAACATTTTTTTTTTTTTTTTTTTTTTTTTTTTAATTTGGCTGCCATTTTGGAAGCCATTTTGGGTAATTTTGTCTAAAAACATTATTAGTATGACACATTTAAGATAGAACGAAACAGTAAACAGTATTGATCCTAAAGATAGTTCTATTTACTTGAATAAATGGTCCAAACCTGATTTTTTTTTTGACGATTTTGATGTAAAGTTTGTGATAGAAAAATCCAATAATTCTGGTAATGTCAGCAGTTACGTTAGTACCACTTAACCAATGTGCATCAGAAATGTTAGAATTTAATGCACATAAGACAGCATAGACAATTTTATTCAATATTTACATTTCCCCAGGTTTTGGTCGTCATTTTGGAAGCCATTTTCAGTCCAAGTGACAATTTTGGTTCCATTGAGTTGAAATATTCATAAATCATGGTATGCCTCACTTAGTTTGCACAATTCTGTCCATTTCTTGTTAAAATATGACTAGAATCCTAACGGTGAATTTTTTTGGTGAAATTTCATACCAAAATTTCATGCCGAAAGCGCCATTAGGAACTGGCCCTAATAGTATTCCATACCACACTCTCTACTTATTGAACAAAGTTAAAAACTTTCTACCAAAAAAATCACGAAAAACACTATATCATTCGTTAATCCATAGTCATCTTATTTATGGTCTCCCGATATGGGGACACTCAATTCACACGGGCGTACTGTCCACCTTACAAAAAAGGGCAATTCGTATTTTATGCAACACAACATATAGGAGTCACACAGAACCCCTCTTCAAACAAGAAAATATCCTAATGTTCAAAGATATATATATATACATACAGTGAATGCATCTGTCTTTAAGTACAACTGGACTAGAATTAATCTCCCCAAATCTTTTAAGAATATGTTCACATATTCCCTCGGTGTTAACACTAGACAGGCGGATAAATTAAGAAGCAATAAGGCTGGAACATGTTTTTCAGAAGCCCTAAAGTGTGGAACTCGATAAATTCCAAAATAAAAAAATGTAAATTTAATTATACATTCAAAAAGTTATTGTCTATGAAACTAATAGGTACATATTCTCAAATAGTTATCTATGCAAACAAATTATGCTGCATTTGCAGTCGGCAAAAATCCACTTGACTCAATAATCTGAGCAAGGTTAACTTTTTAACTCACATTAATATGCACTCCAGTTATCACCCTGAACATCCTAGATATATAGTCCTGTGTCACATGCACGGTGCTGTCCGCGAGTGTGACACCGGCCTGTCGCAACAACCTCACTAGTTTTGTTACAATCTCTTACACTTGTCCAAAATCTCTATTATAGTACAGCATTGTTCAAAATTCAACCTAGTCTTGATTAAAACAACCACATAAAATATTAAAGTAGGCACCAACCGGCCATCCAAATACCAAATAGTCTGTGAAATTGTAAATACGCCGTCATATATATGTTCATATTGCACTTATCATTCAGGGGCAGCATGAAGACGGCCAGCTAGGTCATGCTGCTCCTGTGCAATAATATACTTTTGTTTAATATTGTATATTATTGTGCACATAAAGATCTATCTATCTATCTATCTATCGAATGTGAATGTTTCCGTTTGTCGGACAATTCATAACAAGTGTGATTCGGTCTCAACCGAGTTTGTCTTACAGACAGGACATATTCTATCCTCTATTTCTGACGGGGGCTGTTTGTGTATTCCCTTCTCAATCTCTAGCTTGTGATTACTCACGTGTAACACTGTGAAGAGATTTCTCGCGTGAATTGATTTGGTATATATTGGTAATTTTACGGTTCCATGCGTTTGAAAATGCGATACGTTCTTAGTTTATTACCACCGATTGATCTCGTATCATTAAAAACGTCCTTCACAAACACAGTTAATGTGCTATATTTTCAGCTTTTTTATCAGTTTTTTTTAGCTATGCGTGTTTGATATCACCATGAATGGGAAAGGCTGCCCTCTATATTCAGATATACGCAAAGCTTACATTTAACCTAATCCGAAGACATACAAGATAACTCCAGCGCACGATTCTGGGCGCTAAGTTAAAAACAGCATCACCCTAACCGATATCCCAAATTGTTCAAGGCGAAGAAAGTTTTTTTTTGGCAGGGTGTGTTATTTTCCAGTCGGACAACATCTGGGTTCCATGCATGTCCCTGAACATATGCAGTCATTCATAGAGACTTTGTTCAAAATTCACTTACTAAACTAACATGAAGGATATAAAATATCCACTTCATGGGTAAAGCTTGATATGAATTCCATCGATCTCCGAATATTACTCGCGTGAGACTCCTAGCTGTTTTCTCTTTTCGTGCATGCATGTTTGGAAGTTCTTGGCCGACTATAACTGTTTCGAGATACGGTATCAATCTCTCTACCAGAGTGCACCAGTCACACTTCCTTTGTGACTATGTCACAGGCTGGGTACTATAGTCTGTGGTTTTGTACATTTAGCGCGGGGTTTTTTTTTCAGACAAAATGGCGAAAAACGATCGACCAAAGTCAAATTTCCTTTGTGCTTTGAGAACAATTCCCGCACTAAAACTTATTGACAGAATGGAGAATTAGAGGGTAGTTCTGTAGACGATTTTCGCACGCTCATTAGCAAAATGGCAGCCAATAAGTACTCATTTGGTTGATTTACCATGCATGTTGTAGTCCATGTGCTTTTAGAATTGTGTTGATATCATTGTGCTGATTTTATATATTTTATATACTTTTTATAAGGGCAAAATGTTGCTCTGTTCGCTTAGTATATATATACATATAGAGATAGTAAAACGACCTCTTCACACCCCCCCCCCCCCCACCCAGAACTCAACTTCACCCCACTAATTTTCTTTCTTAATGTCTCCTCTAATTTTTTTCGGTTGTTAACAAGAAAAACAAAGTGGCCGCAGAGGCTCCAGACAAGATGGCATCCATCATGGCAGCCATTTTGTTTTATATGCACCAAGTCTCTTTGATCGCCGTTATAGTGAAGATGTTATCACACACGGTCTTGTTTTCCACTCGATTCGTTATGCTAATATACAACCCTTTCAAATTAGCCAAATATCCGACACCAAAATGCAATATGGCGGTCAAGATGGCCGCCGAAATATGAAAAATTGCTTCTTTTTTTTTACATTTCACTACATTCCGTTTGTCTCTGTGCGAAAACGTGGACATCTTGGCGTGGCATGATTTTATACATTTAACGTATAGAAGAGTCATTGATGAACACAATGGGACCATAATTTCTCGTTTTCCCCAAATGCCGGTATAATCCGGTCAAAGACGAAACGACACTAATAACGCAGTGTCTGTTTCGAATCAATGAGTGTTATTGATATCATAACTCCACCCATCAATATATATGTGCAGGAAATACCCGGGCTAGGATTCCTCTTTAACCTGAGTTGGGGAATATTAATCCAAATCCAAGATGGCGGCCAGAAATGTAAAACTCGCCTAAAATCGCTGAATTTAGGTGTTATTGTCACAAGTCCACACCTGCTTACTATTGTGGCTGTATGTGAAAATATCGACTTCTTTTCAATTTCTGGCCGCAGTTTGACCGCCATCTTGACTGAGAATTTGCCTAACTCAAATGAATACTTCATAGCAATGTTCCATATGAACATGTAATTGTGGGTAGAATTCGCGTAACAATAACGCCCATTATAAGAAAGTAAAAGAATGTAAGCTTGTTTTCATTCGCCATTTTGACCATGAGATGCAAGGTAATTACTTCACCTAAGTATTTCCAACTCAACTGTCAGCATGTTGGAGTTGTCTCGACAATAATTCCCAAAGATGTGAAAATGAGGGAATTTCGGTGATTTTTCAAAATCTGTCCGCCATTGTGGGCGCCATTTTGGATTTGTGGGACTTTCATTTGGATGTGATAGAAGGAATCCTAGCTTGACTATCTCCTGCACATATATATACATGGGTGTTGTTGTGACAGCAATAAAATTCATAGATTCGAAACAGACATCGCAATATTAGCGTCGATTCGGCTTTGACTGGATTATACCGGCATTTGGGGAAAACGTGATATCGGACAAAATATCTAACAAGGAATATATATTATGGTCCCTGTGTGTTCGCCAATGACTCCTCTATACGATAAATGTATAAAATCACGCCAAGATGCCCATATTTTCACACAGAGACAGACGAAACGTGGTGAAATGTCAGAAAAATAGCAAATTTCACATTTTGGTGGCCATCTCAATCCCAATATCTCAGAGGGATCCCAATTAGCGAAACAGATACCACATTCCGCTTGAACTATACAATAGTGACCCGAATAGTAATGCCGACCTTAAGTGGAAAAATTATATTGAAAACACATTTAATGATGGTGGGTTTAACTATAAATGGTTATCACAGAATCTGCTATCAAAGACTCGTATGAAAGTTCTCAAGCAGACACTATAACAAACCAATTTTATCAAGAATGGTTTGGCTCCATGACTTCAAATCGCGGATATCACTACTTATCCACAGCCTCCCGATTGAGGGTGCAAAAATCAACAAAAATTAGAGACTATGCAATATGCGCCAAATTACTATTGGAAATGAACATCACTTGGTTATATATACAATGCAAAATATTTGATAACATTAAAGAGAAATTAATTCCTAGATATTACTGAGAGAAGCCAAATAGAGAGAGCGTCTGAACACGTCCATCACGCATACATAATGTAATATAATCTTAAATTTTGATCTAAGTCTTGTGTCGGTTACAATTCATTCTGCATTATTCTGAGAAACTGAACTTGCCATATTTATTTGGAAATGAAAGTGTGTATTGACATGACAATGTGTTTTGTTAATAAATCATTTATTTAGTCAGATTCCGGAACATACGAAGCTCAGTATTCCTCTTAGTTAGCTCTAGTATTCCTCTCCTTCTTCTTCTCCTTCTCCTTCAACGGAGTCGACGCCTACCTCTTCGTAATCCTTCTCAAGGGCAGCCAAATCTTCTCTGGCTTCGGAGAACTCCCCCTCCTCCATACCCTCACCGACATACCAGTGGACGAAGGCACGCTTGGCGTACATCAGGTCGAATTTGTGGTCGAGTCTCGCCCAGGCCTCCGCAATGGCGGTAGTGTTGCTCAACATGCACACGGCACGCTGGACTTTGGCCAAGTCACCCCCTGGCACAACGGTTGGTGGCTGGTAGTTGATACCAACTTTGAAACCAGTGGGACACCAGTCGACGAATTGGATGGTCCTCTTGGTCTTGATTGTGGCAATTGATGCGTTGACATCCTTTGGCACAACATCTCCTCTGTACAACATGCAGCAGGCCATGTATTTTCCGTGGCGGGGATCGCATTTCACCATCTGGTTGGCTGGCTCGAAGCAAGCGTTGGTAATTTCAGATACGGACAGCTGCTCGTGGTAGGCCTTCTCTGCCGAGATGACTGGAGCATATGTGGCAAGGGGGAAATGGATACGTGGATATGGCACCAAGTTGGTCTGGAACTCAGTTAAATCGACGTTCAGAGCACCATCGAATCGGAGAGATGCGGTGATGGAGCTGACGATCTGAGCAATCAGACGGTTCAAGTTGGTGTATGTTGGTCTCTCGATATCGAGGTTACGTCTACATACGTCGTAGATAGCCTCGTTGTCGACCATGAATGCGCAGTCAGAGTGTTCCAGGGTGGTGTGGGTGGTCAGGATGGAGTTGTATGGCTCGACGACAGCGGTTGAAATCTGGGGTGCTGGGTAGATGGCGAACTCCAGCTTGGATTTCTTGCCGTAGTCGACACTGAGGCGTTCCATCAGCAGGGAGGTGAAGCCAGATCCGGTGCCGCCGCCGAAGCTGTGGAAGATGAGAAATCCCTGAAGACCGGTACATTGGTCAGCCAACTTCCTCAATCGGTCGAGTACCAAGTCGACGAGTTCCTTGCCAATGGTGTAGTGGCCTCGTGCGTAGTTGTTAGCGGCATCTTCCTTGCCAGTGATCAGCTGTTCTGGGTGGAACAGTTGTCGGTATGTTCCAGTTCTGACCTCATCTACAAGGGAAATAAGGGGAACATTGAGTTTTAGGAAGCAGAAATGAAATGTAAACTGAAAAAAAAAATCGTATATGCATGCAGTTGCTCAAAATATGTATTAAAAATTGGTACATATAATTATTTAACCCTTTGAAAAAAAAATGTTCGCTGAGGACTATTTGTTTTATTCCCATTGATTCATTTCTGTCATGTTAGACTGCTTTTTTATCTTATTATCTGAACACCAAAGAATCGTTATAGTGTTTGTCAACCTGGCATTATTTCTTATAGTATCAGATCATCGCTAAGTGACTACTCGGAACATCCAAAGTCTATTTTAATAACTTATATATAATAGGAGAATAGCATTTTTAACATGTTTCAAATGCTAAAAATGATAAATATGGGCAATACTACATATTTGTATATGGATGGAACATTTTGTTATTTTCTAAATCAAAGAAGTGGGTTATCCTTTGCCCCTAAACTGGTTTATCAACACACACAAAGCACAACCAAATCCGATGATTCATGCCCAAGTTACAAGTGAATTACAAGCTGAAATGTTCATACAGAGACAAATTCGCACATTTCATGCAAGTCAAACAAAGGCCGTAACTTGGGTAAAAATTAATGGACGAAATTCGTAGTATGTGCGTATCCTTTCCCCAACCTGTGCTATCACCATGACAACGACAACGAACTCCGATAATTAACAAGTTACAAAACTGATATGTTAGTTCTGACACACAAAATAATGTCTATGTAAAATTATTGATTATATTGTATGCCAATGACATGGTTTTTTTATAGTTGAAACGCCTGGTAAACTTCAGAAGTCACTTAACGTTTTTAGTAATTATTGCCAAAATTGTAAATTGACAGTTAGAAGAATGTCTTCGGCAAACTTCATTTGGAAATAAACAAAACTTTAGTTTTCTAGACATATTATATGAATGGGTTGAAATTGAAGTCTTGAAAAATGTTAATCATCTTGGAATTGTACATAATAAATCAGGTTAATTTTCTTTAGCTAAAGCAATGTATTCTATATTCTATTGCAATATCAAAAGCTGGAACTCTTGGGGTGAAAGTCTGTCTGTCTGTGCTATCACTATGGATGCCAAATGACAACGAAATCCGACTATAAACACCCGAGTTACAACAAAATCCGAAAATAAACACCCGAGTTACAACGAAATCCGACAATAAACACCCGAGTTACAACGAAATCCGACAATAAACACCCGAGTTACAACGAAATCCGACAATATACACCCGAGTTACAACGAAATCCGATAATAAACACCCGTTACAACAAAATCCGACAATATACACCCGAGTTATAACGAAATCCGAAAATAAACACCAGAGTTACAACGAAATCCGACAATAAACACCCGAGTTATAACGAAATCTGACAATAAACACACGAGTTACAACGAAATCCGACAATAAACACCAGAGTTACAACGAAATCCGACAATAAACACCCGTTACAACAAAATCCGACAATATACACCCGAGTTATAACGATATCCGACAATAAACACCTGGTTACAACGAAATCCGACAATAAACACCCGAGTTATAACGAAATCCGACAATAAACACCCGAGTTATAACGAAATCCGACAATAAACACCCGAGTTACAACGAAATCCGACAATAACACCCGAGTTACAACGAAATCCGACAATAAACACCCGAGTTACAAGGTGATATATTCCGACGGATGGACACTTTGGTCAAATGGTGTTTTTTTTTTGCCAGTTTCGAAAAAAAAATTGGCCCTGACGGACAGTCAAACAGGCAGATGGACGGACGGACGGACGGACGAACGGAGCCGAACCTCATACGGGAGTCTGGTCATAATAAGTCATTATATAATAAGAACTTAAGAAGGGTAACCATTTGATGATTAAATCCTCATTGATGCGTATTTTACGTGAAGAATTTTCAGATATTAAGTTCAGCAAACGGCCTAAAACATTTTTTCAAACACCCCTCCAAATGAATAACTGACCACTCCATGCATTGTTTGATTGTATAACTGAATGAGAGAATCCAATCAGAAGTGGAAGGAGTATACATACCGACGACAGTTGGCTCCAAATCGACGAAGACAGCCCTTGGCACGTGCTTTCCGGCGCCAGTCTCGCTGAAGAATGTGTTGAACGAGTCATCTCCCCCTCCAATGGTTTTATCGGATGGCATCTGACCATCAGGCTGGATGCCGTGCTCCAAGCAGTACAATTCCCAGCATGCATTTCCCATCTGGACACCGGCCTGGCCCATGTGGACAGAGATACACTCACGCTGAAAAAGACAAGAAACCCATAGTCAGAAATGGTAACGCCCTCAAAATCATATTATTAGGCACATACAAAATATGTTGGAGGTATAATGTTGTGATTGTGAAAAATGTGTATATAGGTCACGGCTATGTAATTGATTATATGTAAAAAAAAAAAAAAAAAATGTATGGTTTGCGCTTGGTGAGAAAATATTTTTAAATCGGACGTGCCAAACTAAAGTTATAATTATGAAATATTTTCACACCATATGATATATCTTATATGTTATATGTTATGATATATGTTCACAAAGGGCGCATACGTTCCAATTGGTTGAAAAGTTAATTGATAAACATGCAACGATCCCACACCCAATGCCAAAAAAGTGACGAACGCCTTGACGTTTGACGCGTTATCATGTCGACGGGCTGCCAAACTATTATTTTCTCGGTTCTCTTATACGACATTTAATTGTTTTTGGCTGGCATGATTGTGTCTTTTCTTTGTTCTAATTTCTATTGAAATAGAGGTCTGCATAGTACACGATATATATGATAGAGCATTCATAATAATAATCAGGCCAAAATTGTCGATCTTCGTTACATGGTTCAAGGACGAAAATACCGAGTACGTTTCTAATCACATTTAGTCCATCCATGTATACGCAAAAAAAAAATAATAATATATATATATATATACTGGTTCCCGATGAACATAATAGAGACCTTTCGCAAAACTCACGTTTACGATTACGGATACGGATAGGGTACTACGTCACCAACATTTGTGTACTTTCTAATCGTTCTCGTATTTTACTATCCGTAATAACGGTTACGATTTCATGGTTTCTAATAAGCTCAAATAACACCTGAAATTTATTTTCTGCAATATATCACTTTACTCCGTTCGAGACTGTATATATGTATGTGATGTAAACCATCCAGTTGTATTGAGCTACGACCTCGATATGCTGTTTAGATTGTCAATCACTGTACTCGTCGTCGTGAATCACGAGCTTCCCGCGAAATAAGATCGCTATTCACAACCGATAGCCACCGCTGGCTGCGACAGAAAACTTTACAGTAAGAGGAGTGCACTATGAAACCAGTCGCCAAAAAATACAGTATATAATGTGCGATGCATGAGGAGGTTTGAGTGATTATTATGTGCAAGATAGTACACAATATATAGTGAAATTCAACAAATATTTAATTCAACAACCCATGGTGGTGTCCTAACGTGTGCAGTTATATAATGTCTCAGGAGAGCCTAAATAATGGCATAACCCTACTACTGAATAGTGAAAGATTTCGTGTTCTCTTCCCCTTTCCCGAATTGAATAGTTCATTCAATTTAATAATATTCGGTTTTCGGTTGAAGTTGGGTTTTATATATCTCTCTCGTAGAGTCTGTAATACAGGGCATTTTAAAATTACATGGAATTCATAACCGATTTTAAAATTACATGGAATTCATAACTGAGTTCTAAGTTACATAAAGTACTCTGTCTGAGTAATCTTAACCTACCCAGGATCCCGATTCAACTGGTAAGTAGTGATTTCTGCTCCTGAACCCTAACTAAAAGACTATTTGGCACACCCACTGACATCACCAGAGCTCAGCAGTCCCTGTCAGGTTTGTTCTTTGCATTTATTTTTAATTTAAAAAACACGCACAAATGCGGCATTTAAAGGTACTCAATCCGATTAGATGTCCCCATATCATCAGATACCAACATTTTTTTTTTGAAATGCCGCTTCTGTTATCAGAATCGAGTAATTGCTCAAAATTAATGCTAACCACAGTCAACTATATTATAAAATTGCCCAAAACCTGTTATTTATTTTGTTCAACGAAATTTTGTCGGTTTGTCAAATATCTGACAAAAAAGCGACTTGATGCACATCACATCGCTTCTACCGTGTCGACTTTGTTTCGATTTGGTAGTAACAAATCAGAAGTGGTGCACATCAGCGAGCTCACCAACCGTATGTCGGATTTCCTAAACCCAAAGAGGTGAAGCCGAAATCGCATTGAAATCAAATCGCGGACTTGAAGGGGCTTGAACGATGGCGTCGTGGTTGATGTATATATTAGGTCCAAATTCAGGAACCCAGCTTCCTCATCAGCATAACGTCTATCTGGTCATCCATACTAACAACGAACTGATTTTCCACCACATATGACCTGGCATTTATACCTGTATTGCCACAATATATCACGAGAATCCCGGGTCGTACGTTGTGACTGGTCGAATTATTGACAATATTAACAGGTCATGATTGTCGCATTGTTGAAAATTAGACGATAAGTGAAGTATTAAGGGACTGTATACCAAACAAACGCTTTGAGTTGTAAAAGTGGTACGAAATAATGATCGTACGTTTTCGTCAAAACCCTTACGCGTAATCGTTTTGCGAAAGGACTTTTTGGCCATACGGATAGACTTACGACTACGAATAGCTATCCGTATTCGTAATCGTAAACGTGAGGATGCGAAAGGTCTCTATTATTAAAAAAAAAATTCCCGACAGAGACCAATCTACGGTCGGCTGAACACGGAATGGTTTATAAACAATCTACGGTCGGCTGAACACTGAATGGTTTATAAACAATCTATGGTCGGCTGAACACTGAATGGTTTACAAACAATCTACGGTCGGCTGAACACTGAATGGTTTACAAACAATCTACGGTCGGCTGAACACTGAATGGTTTATAAACAATCTATGGTCGGCTGAACACTGAATGGTTTATAAACAATCTACGGTCGGCTGAACACTGAATGGTTTACAAACAATCTCGAGACTCGTTATCAATAATTTCCAACAAGGTTTCACTTACCACCTATTATTAAAACAACTAAATGGTTGAGAAGATCCATGGCTTCGATTATTGGAAAATAATTATTCATAATTCATTCAAGGTTTCATGAATGCAACTGAGACATAATTCAACACATGTTATCTCTTATATTATGCATTGTATTCCTGTAATAAAATATTCAAGAGTGATCCAGCCATTGTTCACACCTAAATATCGATAGCAATTAACGCAGTCATAAAAGTTACACTGCATCAAATGAGACAACTGCGAAGATACATCCGCGAATACATACATCGTGCAAAATGTTTAACCCTTTACCCAACAGAAGGGCCCTGTGCCAATGCATTCTCTTATATATGCGAGTCGACCATAGGTCGCCTCGCATATATAAGAGAATACATTGGCTTAACACATTAAAAATTATAAAATTGTTAAAGATTGTAAGAAAAAATGGTAAAAAGTGTTAAAAAAAGGGTTTTTTTAGGCCAATGCATTCTCTTATATATGCGAGGCGACCTATGGTCGACTCACATATATAAGAGAATGCATTGGCACAGGGCATAACTGTAACTATCACAATGTGGTCAAGGAGCCGGTTCCAATGATATCCATATGTGTATGGTTCTATTGAGACAGACCGAAGATATTTTAGGCTGTTGAAGCTTTATTTGGCCGGTTTTGGCCGGTTTGTTGGGTAAAGGGTTAACCGGTACGCACATATATAGCGAGTATGTATTTTTGTCCGAGACCGTCGATTTGACGAGTATTTTCTGGACCACAAATAATTTCGAGAAATAACAAATTAAAAAAATCGATATCTGCTCCTCGACTCGAATCGAATATTTTTTACCCCCGAAGCCAAAGAAATAGTAATTTGGGAGCGTTATTTCGGATTATGCATATTTAATTTACGAGAAATTATTTATATGATCGTTTCGGCGAGCCGTCTATACACGGATACACTTAAATAAGAAACCCTTTGCAAATCTCTACCATAGCACACCAGTCATACATCCGTTATTGAGTGACCAAGGGATATAAACCCTGCATGAGTTTGTGACTCTTTGCATTTGGGGGAGAATGAAGGACCTGAACGGTTTGAGGTCGATTATATTCGATTTTTCTGATCTTGTGATTTACAAGAAGCCGTCTGCACTATTAAATTATCAAGCTTTATTCAGTACTCGACACATTCTAAGGGTAAATATCGTGTATGTTGGCCTTTTACATGGATCATACAGCCCGTGTAATATGTGTCCGCTGCCAATCATTGTGCCTGTGTCTGATCACAGTGAGTCAAGCTCTGAACGTGCAGAGCCGATGACTCGGATGGAGTCGTCAGGCCGCTTAAAATAATTTTTCGCGCGAAAACCCAAATCGTCCATGGACGTTCTGTTTGAATCATAGTCAGTCTTCTCTTGATTTTTGTACCAGTGATGGCCCCAGGATTCCCCCAACCCGTGGGCTATGATCCCCGACATGGGGGCTATATATTATCCCGGAAGCTACCGGACTGACCATTGCATAATTCCTCGATCCTGAGTCCTGACCCCCTGAAGCCACCTCTTATTTATAAATATTGTAGTTGACAGTCATGTCTGTCGTGTCTGTTTGCTATGAGTGATTAATCTAATATGCAGCAAATTATGCTAATCATATAATTATGAACATATTATTACAGCCTTAAGTTTGAAGGTACAGAAGGTGGTGTTGCTGTTTGTCTTCAATCGGGAAAAGGGTTATCTAGCGACGAGTTCCCAACTACGTCACCTTTCATCTCTTGTGGCATACATGTATACGAAAACATTACAACTATGGAATATTTAAGTAAAACATTATATTGAACATTCTTGCCCAGATTATTTTTGCTGATACATTCAACTAAATCCCTTAGTTATATTCGAAGCTGGACGAGATCAAATCGGGAGTCAGTGTGTTGCACATTAAACACTCGTGTGTCTCAATCATCCTAAAAGAGCTTCAGATTCTGCATATTGTATTTTTGTTATGGATGACCCTGTTTCCAAGAAATGACGAGAAACAAATCAAGACGGAAATCCACTTTTCGAAATGAATTAAAACTCGCGAAAAAAAGCGACAGATATCGGACATGATTTATTCATTTCGGTATCCAGAAAAGAAGACATGTTTGTGACTGGCCTGAAATTTCTTGATAGTATATAGTCCGTTTGATAATGGCTTATAACTACTCACTGGTGTCGCCTGCTGAAATGAACCGATCGCGCCCAGGTAATTAATGCTATCAATGATTGGTGTGACCATGTAAACTACATGGACTACGTGGATTTTATACATACAAGTGAGTATTCACCCTACTCCATATATGCTAAATACTTCCGAACAACACTTCGGCAGTCGGCGAGATTTGGGTCACTAGTATATATATATATATACAGTATATAATGCCCTACAGTGAGAGCTTTCCGATGAATGTCAACAAGCCATATTTCCGACTAAATCCTGAAAAATTACCCATAATTCAGCTGTGGTTAAGGAGTTGATTATTTATAACATTACTGTATAGGGCGTTTTGAAGATACCTCTAACTCTTAATTTACAACATTCGTCGACGAGATATGATTTATATGATCATTTCGGTGAGCCATCTATACACGGATACACATGAAAATGAAACTCGTTGCAAATCTCTACAAGAGCACACCAGTCATACTTCAAGATACTTGGTCCGTTATCTGGTTACCAAGGGATGTAAACCCTGCACGAGTTTTGACTCTTTGCATTTGGGGGAGAATTGAGGACCTGAATGTATTGAGGTCGATGTTATTCGATTTTCCTTGTCTGGTGATTTACAAGAAGCCGTCCACACTATTAAATTATCGAGCTTTATATAGTATTCGACACCAGTCCTTCTATACACGGCTCAAATCCTGCACAGTTTAAAGGGGTACTGTACGCCATTTTCAATAAATTCCCGGTGATAACAACGATCTATTATCGATACTATATAGAAATATAAGTAATTTGAGTCGAAGATGTATTCTGTAAACGCTCAGGTTAATAGGCTATCTTAAAATTTAATAATTTAAAAGTTAATAATTTAATATAAATTGATTTTATGGCTCCAGCCATAAAATGGCGTCTCTTAAAATTGGAATTTCCGTGTACAAAACGTAATCAAATTATAATTAAGGGATACTGGATTAATAAAACAATTGCACACACGATCGTTTGAAACATTATGCTTATACGGGGAGAAAACCCAAGCCACTCATTGACTAGTGACCATACACTAACTTAAATGAGTATATGGGACTGCTAAGCATATAATATAATGTTTATTTGATTCATTTGGTTGAAAACTGTACAAAAATTACTCGACAACGACAATTTGTATTTTTGCATTCCGGTAAATTTGCCATCCGTAACAATACTTCGTACTCAACAGACTTTCAAAAAATGGAAAAGTTGTTACCTTATTCTCCGACTCGGGGATTATGGAAACCAACAACAACATCTTGGGTACAGTACCCCTTTAAGTAAGTTTATATATAACTGTATACAGTGTTATAGGCCCTGGCACAATAAGCGGCATAAAGTTGAGTTATCCAACGTGTTGGAACCCTGCATGAATCAAATTCTACCCTGAATATATATCTCATCAATTATATATATACATCTCAGTATGTGACATTCTGTTCGATATGTGGTCATTTCGATAAGAAATGAGAATTTGTTCACTCTCATTGAAGCAAGCACATTTGAAGCAATTAACTTTTCGTTCTGAAATTTATGAATTACAGTTTGAGATATGTAACGTCTAAATAATAAATATTTTCAGCTTTTGGAATTAAACCTAATTGAAAATGATTCATAACTTCTGTTCACGAAACAAGAACTTTTTTTTTTACGAAATTATCAGTCGAATCAGCGATGTATATAATTTACGTCTAGGCATGGTCGAATAGGCATTATTCAGTTATTTTGCGTGCAAATCTGCGGAAAATTTATCTCGATTTCAAATGAAATTGTCATCATAATGTGTGCGTAAGTAATATAAGTAAAAGTATAAGTACTCACCATTTTTCTTGGTTAGAGATACGATTTTTGAATCACAAGAAAACGTTCGGTTTAAACGTGATACAAACAGCAAGTGAAATCAATTGACGCGCACAGCCAGTTATAAAGTAAAGTATGGAAGACCAGAGGTGGTCGCCATGTAACAGTCTCAACAAACCGTGCATTATCGGCGTCCATGGATACAATACCAACAGTCAGTGTCTTCTTTGTTTGCTCCCTTTGTCCCCTGCTTATTGATATGCTGTAGTTACAATGTTGTGTTAAACATGCGATACACCACTCCCGGGCAGTGTACTATACATGTAGATACCTATATGGTAAAGTAAAGTAATGTGTCGAAAGGGATCATAAAAGCTCATATATAATACGAGAGCCTGCTGGGTTCTATTTGCACAATCGCGTACGAAAGGTTTGATGCCCCAGATTTGTTCCACCACAGGAACGTTCAAAGAAATCCGATTTCTTAAGTTCCGCATTCCTGGCGTTTAGGGGCCAGAGACCCCACAAAAACCACAAAAATGACTGCTATTTGCACTTTTGAGTACAAAGCTGATTTTTATATTAATAGTGCTCCAACAATCACTGATCAACAATACACAATTTCTGAAACGAAATTTCCTGGCGTTTTCATTTCAGAAGGGAGTTTTTGATAGTACCCCCAAAACCTCGAAAAATGTCTTCTATTTGCACTTTCGAGTACAACGCTAATTTTTGCATTAATTGTGATCTAGTCATCACTGATCGACGACACACAACGGAATTGCCTGGCGTTTTCATTTCAGAAGGGGTTTTTGAATGTACCCCCAAAAATCCGAAAATTTACTTTTATTAGCACAATTTTGAGGTGAACCCGGAATAAAATTATAATAAGCTGTTTTTGTGTATACTCTGTAAATAATACAAACCTTCCCTAACTGCTAAATATGACCAAACAGCCAAAATTTCCGTGCGTTTCAGGAGGAAAATTCGTTATTTTTGGGTAACAAAAAAATGCAGAAAAACGTGTAAGAAAATGAAAATTTAACTATTAGTCCGGGAACCAGGTCAGTCAATTTGCACCCCCCCGGGCCCCCCCCCCACAGGATTAAACTTCATTCATTGTGTTGTCCGTAGGGATGTCTGCTCAAATGTTCGACGTTAAAAGGTGACAGTGTATGCACCGGGCAATATGGCGGCCATTTCAGGGAGTATACGCCCAGCACTCACTACATACGTTTAAAACAAAAACCCATTGTTCTTGTTTCCATGTCATATGCTTGTCATTTCATGCAAAACTTGACTGAAAAAATCCAAAATGGAGGACAAAATGGCAACCGGAAGTAATAACAAGAGCATTTTACGGTAACTTTCACCATAGGTGTCAGTTGCGCCACCATACACGATGTCCAATCCCAATCCGATAATAGTAAGTCACCATACACGATGTCCAATCCCAATCCGATAATAGTAAGTCATAACCCGAGTTTTCAAAAATGACGACGAATATGGCAATCGGAAGTCAACAATTGAAGTGATTTTTAATTTCTAACTTTTTAATTTTTTAAACTAAATCTTCAAATATCGGATAACTATATAGCCAATTAGTAGTGGTATATATTACAACATACGAGTTTCCAAAACCACCAACTAGTTTCAGAATACATCTTATGAGTGTCGCAGACCACCTAACGACTGTACCAAACCATATACTGAGTCACCTACCAAGTATTCAAAACCAATCTATGAATATCCCGATCCATATACGTCTGGTGCCCCAAATTCAAATATTGTCCCGAGTAAACCATCGTAAATAATCCCAAACAACCAAGTAGTGCCCCAAACCACATGAAACTGGTTCCGAAACGACACAATGAGTGTCACAAGCTAGCACAAGAAATATAAATTCACCTGATTATTGTCACAACCCTGCAACGATTGTTCCAAAACCACAGTACATGGTAGTGCCCCAAACAACTGGTGTTCCAAACTACACATAAATTTTGTCCCAAACTACCAAAAGTGAGTGTCCTTAACCATCCAACGAGTGCTCCAAATCATACAACGAGTGGGTCAATCCACCAAATGATTGCCCCAACCACCAAAAAATGAGTGCCCCAAACCATCCAGTGAGTGTTCGAAAGGAAGTGAGTGTCTAATATGCACAAAATACCTCACAAATAGTGTCCCACGCTGTCCGAGGAGATTCCTAAATCATACAACAGGTGTCTCAAACCACCATCTGTCGTCTCAGTCCGATTGTTTTACCCTGTGCCAATGCATTCTCTTATATATGCGAGTCGACCATAGGTCGCATAGCATATATAAGAGAATGCATTGGCCTAACAATTTTTTACAATTTTAATAATTTGTTCTTGTATTCTTTAACAATTTTATAATTTCACCCACACAGAGCCCCAGACAAACATGAGCAGACGACGCTCTTCTATATGCTTCTATATATGTGTGGGGCTCCCTGCAGAGCCCCACACAAACGGCTCAATCAGTCAACCAATTGGCAAGTAGTGTCTCATTCCACCACACGTGTGTCCCATATATCCACATCGAGTGTCCACCCCCCCCCCCCAATTGGTGTCTCAAACCATCCAAACCATCACAAACAATTAAGTAGTCCCCCAAACCATGCATCTAATGTCCTAACCCACACAATGAGCGTCAAATGCCATCCAATGAGTGTCTCAATTCACCCGATCAGTGTCGCAACCCTGCATCGATTGTTCCAAACCACAGTGCATGGCAGTGCCCCAAGCAATGCGACTGGTTTTTCAAATCACATAGGTTTGATCCCAAACCATATAGATTGTGTCCTAAACTACCAAATGTGATCCAATTCATACAACGAGTGGGTCAATCCATCCAATGATTGCCACAAACCACACAACGAGTGTCCCAAACCATCCAATTCATACAACGAGTGGGTCAATCCATCCACTGATTACCACACACCACACAATGGGTATCCCAAACCATCCAGCGAGTGTTCGAAAGGAAAAGAGCGTCTAATATGCACCCAAGACCTCACAACTCCCCAAGCCATCCGAGGAGAGTCCTGTCATATAACAGATTCAAAAATCACCAAAAGTCGTCCCAATCTATCCATTGGCCCAATCAATGAACAAATCGACAAATTTCTCATTCACCACACGTCTGTCCCATATCCACACCGAGTGTCCAAAACCACCCATTTGGTGTCTCAAACCATCCAATGGGTGTCACAAACCACCCAGCGAGTGACCTAAACCATAAAACTAGTATTACAAACCAACCACTGAGTTCCCAATCCATCCAAATGGTTTCACAAACGATATACTAACTGGCACCTCAAAACATCCAAAATAGTGTACACAACCCTGCATCGAGTAATTAAATCTTTATGACTGGTGGTGTGCTGATGCAGCATTAATGACCCTGTGCCATGCATTCTCTTATATATGCGAGTCTCACATAGGGAGTCTCGCGTATATATAAGAGAATGCACTGGTTTACATGACCAATGTATGTATTGTTAGGCCAATGCATTATCTTATGGACGACTCACATATATTCGAGAATGCATTGGCACATCGCAAAATTTCAAGAAGCTAATGTCATTAAAGGGTTAATATAATCAAATGAGTGTTCCAAACTATCAAGTGGGTTTACCAAACCAAGAGACACTTTGAGATAGCCGGTGGATGATTTCATACAACAGTTTTGTATAATTTTGTACAATCATTCGATGGTGTGGGGCTTTCTGCAGGTTACACTGGTGTAAATGTTTTCCATAGGCCTCAGTGCTAACGTTTTAGTGTATAGTATTGGCAATATAAATGTTGGGTCCAAAATTTTCTTTAAATATGAAAAATTGACATTTTGGGAAACTTTTTACACAAACAAATCATGTCTGTCTAGCAGGGAATTCGCCTTTAAATCTTATGTTTTCGTAACTAGTGTCAGAACCGCATGAAAAAATACAGTCATATTTTAGACCACACCAAAAAATTCAAACTTCACTACAAAGGGTTAATTCCTGTGCCAATGGTTATTTTACCTATGGGAAATCATAGGGAAGAGGTGTGATGATTTTTTTATGTGAAAAGCACACAAGGCTATTGACCAATCAGGGCCCAGTGTCTATTTTATTCTCTCCTATATATTCCTCCCGCATCCGCTAGATGTCACTCGGAACCTTATTTACACCAGTGTAACCTGCATGGGGTGGTATCGGGCCCTAGTTTGGATGTTTTTAGACACTCCTGGTCCTGGTGGTTTGAGGCAATCGCCATGTTGTATGGGACGGTCATTGTGTGGTTATGAACACTCACTGATTGGTTTGGGACACACATGATATGGTTTATGGTTCTCAATTGCTGGTCTGAGACGCTCGTTGTGAGGTTTGGGACCCCACGTGCATGATTTGGGACATTCTCTGGATGATATATGTCAATCGTTTGATGGTTTGGATTACTCATTAGGGCGTGTTTGGTCACCATTTTGATGGTTTGCGACACTAGTTGGGTCGATTGCGATACGTGTGTGGTTCGGGACAATAGTTAGAAAATTTTGGACGCCCGTACAATGGACTGGGTTGGTATACTATATTAATTAAGATGGTGGTTTGAGACACCCGTTGCGTAGATTTAAGCTCCTTAGATGAAGTGGGACAATCGTTAAGTGGTTTTGGACACTCATTGGATATATTTGGATGCAAGTTTGGTTGCTTTTGACACAAAGGGTGAAGGGAACTGCACAATGCGTTCCGACCATCCTACCCGGCCTGCGGCCGGAAACTACACAACAACATGCTTTTGACACTCGAAATTGTGTTCTAAATCTATTTTAATTTAATGGACACTGAAGGGCCAAATCCTCGTGAGATGGCTCATTATTATCAGATATCGATTTAGCATGGTATATTCTTTTTTTTCTTTAAAACAAATGAAAACTATCTGGTAAAATGTAGCGAATTTTTCCCAATTTGACCACTTCCGGACATCATTTTGTCCGCTATTTTGGATTTGTAATGACAACAATAATAATTTGTTTTTGTTGCATGTTTCTGCCATTTTTATAAAATAAATTTCAATTTCATGCATTGAAGTTTATATTCCAACCACAATGAACGAAATATCTGGCAATAAAGCCATACATATAAATAGGACTTTTTTTAAAGAACTCTAGAAAAATTTCCCCAAAGCGGATTTTAAAAATATTGTTCCCCAGATTCTGCCCGTTAAATGACACAAACAATTACATATTATATATTTTCCATTGTGTTATCGCTTATATGAGAACTATGAATTGTTACTGCACTATTGATTCTGACCAAGAATCATAGAGAGCCAAGCTTCAGGGCTTCTACAACGAAATTCAGATAAACGTGCCAGGTAAATTTGACAGCGTGTGAATGTGTGGGGTCCATAACATTTTTATTGATTCATAATTTTCTTTTCGCCGGGTGATTTCGTTTTTGTTTTACCATTTGGTCTGTGAACAATGATGAGAGTGGAGATATTATTAAGAACAGATACCATTTGTGCGTATGGCAGTGCAAATCAAGCCTTGAAATAGTGTGCCTTTCATTTGCAGAATGAGGTCCCCAGAGGGTGAATTTAGTGATGCTACCCCGCATAGCGGGCTAGCATCACAAAATTCACCCTCTGGCAACCCCATTCTGCTTACACCTCAGCAGAATGAGGTTCCCAGAGGGTAATTTGGTGATGCTAGCCCGCTATGCGGGGTAGCATAACTAAATTCACCATCTGGGAACCTCATTCTGCAACTGACAGGTACACTATTTCAAGGCTTGGTGCAAATAGAACTATTTTTCGGGTTTTGTTTGAGTACGTGAATTCAAACCAACCATCTCCTTCTTAACACACGTCCCCAGAACAAAAATTTATCCTACCCCAATAATACTTTCTCCTATATATAATTAAGTATAATCAAGTATTTTGTTCTGGGGGACCTGTGCTTCTTAAATGAAAACGTTACGAAATTTCATTTCTTAAACGAGGTTTTTATGACCAGCGGTAGCAGAAAAAAATTAGCCTTGTCTTCGACAATATGTGCAAATAAAGTAAATTTTCGGGTTTTTTGGGGTACTTTAAAGAAACCCATTCTGAAATGAAAACGCCAGGGAATTGTGTTCCAGATTCGGGGAGCGAGTACACCGTGAAGGTGAAGGTAACTGAAGAATGACCTTCACCTGATACATGCGACACGTTATTAAATGATGACATCGCGTTTATTTGATTTGTACATCATATCTAAATAATTTAAACTGGTGAATGAATGGGGAATGGATTTTTGTGAGCGGGAAATTTATTTAACTAGCTGCTGTAGTTCTGGGTTTTCCAGATAAAATTTGGCTGTGGAATAGCCCTATCATACACTTGGGGATTTATTTTAATAAGTAAACACATGACCTATGATTTTTCTTGCATTTTCGTGATCAACTGGTGTCAATCTAGCTGGGTAAACATCACTGGTATGGCCTGCAGGCTTCAATTCGGTGAATTTGGCCGAAACGTTAACACTGTCCGCCATCACATGTTTCTGTATGATGTAGTAACTCTAAAATTATTTAACCCATCAATCGCCATTGCGGTGGCAGTTGAAGGGTGAAGGAGTGGTCGCACGCGAATGGTCCGATGACACTTCCCGTGGCTTTTTACCCTTATATAGGACGTTTGGGCTCAATCGGTCGAGCCGTTTTCGAGTCTATAAAGGATATACACACGGAAGTATCAAAATATATATATAGATTGTCGAATATACAAATCCTTAATTAGGAAAAGCAAAAAACTCTATTACGACAATATTCTCCACGAAAATAGATTTGACATGAAAAACGCTCTTAAAGTAACAAATAACATTCCAAAAATACCAACAAATATATCAATGGAAAGACTATAATTTCGCAACCAGAGAAGATAGCTCAAGAATTTAACGATTATTTTGCGAAAATAGGTCCAAAAACTAGTGACGAGGTGCCTTGTAACATCGGAATGACATTTTCCGACTATCTAACTGATTCCGATGCAAACAATTTTTTCATGTTCCCAACAGATACATATGAAGTTTTGAAACTATCAAATGACATCACTGGAAAAGGAACCACAGATATCGATAACCTTTCATCAAAAATAATGAAACAGACCATACCCGAAACGTCCCAAGCGCTAACGCATATATTCAAGCTATCATTTAAACAAGGTATCTTCCCCGATATGATTAAAATATCAAAAGTAATTCCACTTTATAAAAGTGAATCTCCCGATAAAATAACAAACTATAGGCCAATAAGCATTCTGCCCGTTTTCTCGAAGTTGTTAGAGAAGCTCATGCATAAAAGGCTTTTCTCGTTTCTCGAAAAACATGAAATCTTACATAACCATCAATGTGGCTTCTGTAAGAATCACTCTACCATACATCCTTTAATGCACCTTCTAGATCATGTAGCAACAAATAATGACAAACCAACTATGGATTCTACATTAGCGATTTTCATAGACTTATCAAAAGCATATCTATTTAATTAACCATGATATTTTATTGAGAAAATTAGAACATTATGGAATTCGGGGTGTTTCCAATGAACGGATTAGGAGTTACTTAAAGGGAAGAAAACAATACGTTGATTGTCGTGGTCAAACGTCCGGTTTTGCGAAGATAACGTGTGGTGTGCCACAAGGGTCCGTTCTTGGCCGGATAATTTTTCTTCTGTATGTTAACGATATGCCCAAATGTACCTCGATGAACTTACTATCATTTGCCGATGACACCACTCTTTACTTTTCTGGTCATGATAAGAAACAGTTAAAAAAAATCATCAACGGGGCTGAACTAAAAAACATTTTTGAATGGTGTTGTTGCAATAAACTATCTATCAACGCAACTAAAAGTAAATTCATGTTGATCCACCCTAGGGCAACGAGGACAAGTGGATAAATTTCACACTGAAATTAAATAACATGGAACTAATTAGAGTTGGGAATCAAATGCGAGTAAAATCTATGCAGTTTTTAGGCATTGTGATCGATGAAAACTTTACTTTTAAAAACCATATATCAATGATACAACGTAAACTGTACCACACTCTCTACTTATTGAACAAAGTTAAAAACTTTCTACCAAAAAAATCACGAAAAACACTGTATCATTCGTTAATCCATAGTCATCTTATTTATGGTCTCCCGATATGGGGACACTCAATTCACCCGGGCGTACTGTCCACCTTACAAAAAAGGGCAATTCGTATTTTATGCAACACAAAATATAGTAGTCACACATAACCCCGCTTCAAACAAGAAAATATCCTAATGTTCAAAGATATATATACAGTGAATGCATCTGTCTTTATGTACAACTGGACTAGAATTAATCTCCCCAAATCTTTTAAGAATATGTTCACATATTCCCTCGGTGTTAACACTAGACAGACGGATAAATTAAGAAGCAATAAGGCTAGAACATGTTTTTCAGAAGCCCTACCAAAGCATTCATTTCCTAAAGTGTGGAACTCGATAAATTCCAAAATAAAAAAATGTTAATTTAATTACACATTCAAAAAGTTATTGTCTATGAAACTAATAGGTACATATTCTCAAATGGTTATCTGTGCAAACAAATTATGCTACATTTGCAGTCGGCAAAAATCCACTTGACTCAATAATCTGAGCAAGGTTAACTTTTTAACTCACATTAATATGCACTCCAGTTATCACCCTGAACATCCTAGATAGCCATGTGTCACATGCACGGTGTTGTCCGCGAATGTAACACCGGCCTGTCACAACAACCTCACTAGTTTTGTTACAATCTCTTACACTTGTCCAAATTTCTATTATAGTACAGCATTGTTCAAAATTCAACCGAGTCTTGATTAAAACAACCAAATAAAATATTAAAGTAGGCACCAACCGGCCATCCAAATACCAAATAGTCTGTGAGTTTGTAAATACGCCGTCATATATGTTCATATTGCACTTATCATTCAGGGGCAGCAGGAAGACGGCCAGCTAGGTCATGCTGCTCCTGTGCAATAATATACTTTCGTTTAATATTTTGTTAATGTATTGTATATTATTGTGCAAATAAAGATCTATCTATATAATGTGAATGTTTCCGTTTGCCGGACAATTCATAACAAGTGTGATTCGGTCTCAACCGAGTTTGTCTTACAGACAGGACATATTCTATCTTCTATTTCTGACGGGGGCTGTTTGTGTATTCCCTTCTCAATCTCTAGCTTGTGATTACTTACGTGTAACACTGTGAAGAGAATTCTCGCGTGAACTGATTTGGTATATATTGGTAACTAGCAGGGTTTCCCGGCGTTGCACAGGTTAAAGTGATGTGAAACCCTCTGTGGATATTTGGTGGGAATAGAGAATACTCTTGCCTCTCATAAATTGTATATCCAAATGGCATCACAAAACATTATTCTTACACATGGAATATAAGTAGTGGCTCACCTTGTCAGGTCGGAGCGATTATCATTTTGTTTATCGCGTTTAATCCGTCCCACCAATAAAGAAGTATTTATTTATTTACAACTGCGTATACTTCAGACGTTATAGCATGAAACATGAATATCATACACATATTAGTTCGAAAAATTAAAGACGACAATTGTGTTTTACATAGAGATGTTCAATCAGACAATCAATCAATCAATCTAGTTTATCATATCTTAATGAAGATACAGATGTTTTAAAGATATGTCCATGTGCTCCTCTGTTCTGGTGCTATATACTGGCTAATCATTTTAAGTTTAAAAGAAATGATGTTATGCAAGTATAGCAGCTACATGTGCCCGGCACAGCGAGAGTTTAAGTTGTTTATGGTAGGCGATGAGTCTGCTCTAAAAAAAATGGAAGAAATCCTCTGTATCTGGCAGATATACCCTTGTCAGATGTCACTATTGGAGGATCCTGAAAAGTCATGTGCTACGGACTGCGTTTTCCTTTATATCAGAAGTAACCATATTTGACTGCACACTGTAACCACTATTTTTGAACAGGCCTGCTCTACATTTCCATATCTCTTGGCAATTGTAACTTTTTGTGTGGAAACTATATTGAATGGGACAGACTCAATCGTGTTAGAATATATATATGAGCCATTCTAATATGCAATCCTCTGACGATTCAAGGTCCTTCAGTTTGAATGAATATATGTCGTAAATAGATTGATATAAATATACTTTTAATGCTTTCTTCTATGTATCTGTATTGCTAGATCATTATAGGAATGCCCTGATTTCCATCCACATAAAAATATGATAGTTCAGAAGATATAATTGTTCAAGTGTCTTAATTCGGTCACCATTTGTCGAGATTGTGAAATCGGAATGCCATAAACTCCTTAGAACGACATGGAGATGGCCTGGGAGATGACTATATATAACTTTGTTGAAAATCGGCGAATTGAACAATCTTGGTGAATCTCCTCTCGCCATCCATGACCCAAACGACCCCAAATGTGATTTGATTCATCATATCATTAGAGAAGAACGTGCATGAATTTGGTGGAATTAGTGCTAAATATATTTGTATCAACTTTGGTGCAACTCCCCTCATGCATGACTTGAACCGGGCCACTTTTGTCATATTTAAACCACGTCTATCAGACTCATGCATGTATTATATAATGGAGATGATTATATATAAGTTTGGTGGTAATCGGCAACTAAAAAAATTCTTATCCTAGTTATTACCCCCCCCCCCCATATCTCCCCAAAAGGGCACCGATTTTGCGTCTTTAAATCACACGTTTATATTCCTCGTTTCACGGAGAAGAATAATATATCAGTTTGGTCTAAATCTGCGCTAAAAATAGCCCTCCCCTGACACCAACAACGTCACTTTAGAAAATTTTAACCCACACCATTATCTTACTCGTTAAAAGTTACCCATGTTAGACCGCCTTGGTGCCATTTTCGATTGTAAAGTTATATATAGAACACAGACATATATTCGCAAATATTTGATTCATTGTATCATTTGAGAAGAACGTGTATGAGTTTGATGGTAATTGGCACTAAACATATTTTCATAAGTTTTTGGTGACCCTCCCGTCCCTATTTCGGACTCAAACGGCGCCACTTTTGACATCATTAAACCACACACTTAGACTCATTATAGAGATGAATATATATATATACAATTTATGAAAATTGGCGAGTATACAAATTCGTATTAAATTTAGGGCCACCATTGCATATCTCTCACCCAAAAGGCACCAATTTGGCGCATTTAAACCACACGATTAGATTATTCGTATCACGGAGAAGAATATGTATCAATCAGGTGGAAATCGGCGCTAAACATACTGTTTATCAATGTTTGTGTCCCTCTCACACTCTAGGCACCCCTGACACGACACTTTTGACATTATTAAACCACACTATTAGACTCCTGATATCATGGAGATTATTATGTGTAAGTTTGGTGTTAATTCGCGACTAAACAAATTTATCAATTTAGTGCCCACCCCACCCCCAAATCTCACCAAAGCAGCACCAATATGACGTCTTTAAAATCACACGATTAGATTCCTCATATCATGGATAAGAATGTGTATCAATTTGGTGGAAATTGGCGCTAAAAATATTGTGTATCAATTTTGGTGCCCCTCTCCCTTTCATTGCACCCCTGACTCGAATGACGCCACTTTTGTCAGCTTTAAACCACGCCATTAGACACCTCATACCATGGGGATGAATTTGTATAAGTTTGGTGGCAATCGGCGGCTATACCAAATCTTATCAGATTTAGTACCCACCCACCGCCCCCCCCCCCCCAATCTCTCATTCCAACGACACCAATTTGGCGTCTTTAAACCACACAATAAGATTCCTTGTATCATGGAGAAGATATCTGAAGAATGTGCATCAATTTGGTGGAATTCGGCGCTAAAATTATTTTGATCAATTTTGGTGCCACTCTCCCCTTCCGGGCATCCCTGACGCGAACGGCGCGAATTTTGACAAATTTAAACCACACCATTAAATTCCTCATATTATGGGGATGATTATATATAAGTTTGGTGGCAATCGGCGACAAATTTAGTTTCTGCCCCTCCCCATTTTCTGCCCCTGACAACAACGGCGTCACTTTAGAAAATTATAACCTTCGCCATTATCCTTTTCGTAAAAAGTTACCCCTATTAGACCCCTTTTGTGCCATCTAGGTGGCCCCCTGTGAATTTCTATAGAACACAGACAGACAGACAGACATTTGCAAATATAGATATATATGGTTCAATGCGTTTGAAAATGCGATACGTTCTTAGTTTATTACCACCATCGATCTATATTACGTCGATGTTACCACCGATTGATCTCGTATCATCAAAAACGTCCTTCACAAAATAGTTAATGTGCTATATTTTCAGCTTTTTTATCATTTTTGTTTGTTAGCTATGCTTGTAAAAGCCTTGTTTGATATCATCATGAATGGGAAAGGCTGCCCTCTATATTCAGATATACGCAAAGCTTACATTTAACCTAATCCGAAGACATACAAGATAACTCCCGCGCACGATTCTAGGCGCTAAGTTAAAAACAGCATCATTTTTGTTTGGCAGGGTGTGTTATCTTCCAGTCTGACAACATCTGTGTTCCATGCATGTCCCTGAACATATCCAGTCATTCATAGAGACTTTGTTCAAAATTCACTTACTAAACTTACACTTACAAATATCCACTTCATGGGTAAAGCTTGATACGAATTCCAGCGATCTCCGAATATTACTCGCGTGAGAGTCCTAGCTGTTTTCTCTTTTCGTGCATGCATGTTTGGAAGTTCTTGGCTGACTATCAATGTTTCGAGATACGATATCAATCTCTCTACCAGAGTGCACCAGTCACACTTCTTTTGTGACTATATATATGTCACAGGCTGGGTACTAAAGTCTGTGGTTTTGTACATTTAGCGCGGGGTTTTTTTCTTCAGATAAAATTGCGAAAAACGATCGACCAAAAGTCAAATTTCCTTTGTGCTTTGAGAACAATTCCCGCACTAAAACTTATTGACAGAATGGAGAATTAGAGGGGTAGTTCTGTAGACGATTTTCGCACGCGCGCCTATATATATTAATATCGCAGAAGTCCACAAAATGTGGGTAAATGTCGCCTGTAGCAGCGGTCTTACCGAGTCATCAAGGAAGGTAAACCCTGCATTGAGTTTGATATAGTCCAGGAGATATTGGTCGACCTCTTCACAACCCCCTCCCAGGACTCAACTTCACCCCACTAATTTTCTTTCTTAATGTCTCCTCTAATTTGTTTTCGGTTGTTAACAAGAAAAAAAGTGGCCGCAGAGGCTCCAGACAAGATGGCATCCATCATGGCAGCCATTTTTGATCGCCGTTATAGTGAAGATGTTATCACACACGGTCTTGTTTTCCGCTCGATTCGTTATGCTAATATACAACCCTTACAAATTAGCCAAATATCCGACACCAAAATGCAATATGGCGGTCAAAATGGCCGCCGAAATGTGAAAAATTGCTAATTTTTTTTACATTTTACTACATTCCGTTTGTCTCTGTGCGAAAACGTGGACATCTTGGCGTGGCATGATTTTATACAGTTAACGTATAGAAGAGTCATTTATGAACACAATGGGACCATAATATACATTCATTGCTGGATATTTTTGTCCAATATCTCGTTTTCCCAAATGCCGGTATAATCCGGTCAAAGACGAAACGACACTATAATAACGCAATGTCTGTTTCGAATCAATGAGTGTTATTGATATCATAACTCCACCCATAAATATATATGTGCAGGAAATACCCGGGCTAGGATTCCTCTTTTACCTGAGTTGGGGAATATTAATCCAAATCCAAGATGGCGGCCAGAAATTTAAAACTCGCCTAAAATCGCTGAATTTAGGCGTTATTGTCAAGACAACTCCACACCTGCTTACTATTGTGGCTGTATGTGAAAATATCGACTTCTTTTCAATTTCTGGCCGCAGTTTGACCGCCATCTTGACTGAGAATTTGCCTAATTCAAATGAATACTTCATAGCAATGTTCCATATGAACATGTAATTGTGGGTAGAATTCGATAACAATGACGCATTATAAGAAAGTAAAAGAATGTAAGCTTGTTTTCGGTCGCTATAAGAATGTAAGCTTGTTTTCGGTCGCTATAAGAATGTAAGCTTGTTTTCGGTCGCTATAAGAATGTAAGCTTGTTTTCGGTCGCTATAAGAATGTAAGCTTGTTTTCGGTCGCTATAAGAATGTAAGCTTGTTTTCGGTCGCCATTTTGACCGCTATCTTCGCTAGCTTGTTTTCGGTCGCTATCTTCGATTTGGAAAACAAATGTCGTGCATGTGATGCAAGGTAATTACTTCACCTAAGTATTTCCAACTCAACTGTCAGCATGTTGGAGTTGTCTCGACAACAATTCCCAAAGATGTGAAAATGAGGGAATTTCGGTGATTTTTCAAAATCTGTCAGCCATTGTGGGCGTCATTTTGGATTTATGGGACTTCCATTTGGATGTGATAGAAGGAATCCTAGCTTGACTATCTCCTGCACATATATATGCATGGTGTTGTTATGACAGCAATAAAATTCATAGATTCGAAACAGACATCGCATTATTAGCGTCGATTCGGCTTTGACTGGATTATACCGGCATTTGGGAAAACGTGATATCGGACAAAATATCTAGCAAGGAATATATATTATGGTCCCTGTGTGTTCGCCAATGACTCCTCTATACGATAAATGTATAAAATCACGCCAAGGTGCCCATATTTTCACACAGAGACAGACGAAACGTGGTGAAATGTCAGAAAAATAGCAAATTTCACATTTTGGTGGCCATCTCAATCACAATATCTCAGAGGGATCCCAATTAGTGAAATAGATACCACATTCCACTTGAACTATACAATAGTGACCCGAATAGTAATGCCGACCTTAAGTGGATAAATTATATTGAAAACACATTTAATGATTGTGGGTTTAACTATAAATGGTTATCACAGAATCTGCTATCAAAGACTCGTATGAAAGTTCTCAAGCAGACACTATAACAAACCAATTTTATCAAGAATGGTTTGGCTCCATGACTTCAAATCGCGGATATAACTACTTATCCACAGCCTCCCGATTGAGGGTGCAAAAATCAACAAAAATTAGAGAATATGCAATATGCGCCAAATTACTATTGGAAATGAATATCACTTGGTTATATATACAATGCAAAATATTTGATAACATTAAAGAGAAATTAATTCCTAGATATTACTGAGAGAAGCCAAATAGAGAGCTTCTGAACACTTCCATCACGCATACAGAATGTAATGTAATCTTAAATTTTGATCTAAGTCTTGTGTCGGTTACAATTCATTCTTCATTATTCTGAGAAACTGAACTAGCCATATTTATTTGGAAATGACAGTGTGTATTGACATGACAATGTGTTTTGTTAATAAATTATTTATTTGGTCAGATTCAGGAACATTCGAAGCTCAGTATTCCTTTCAGAACAGTTAGCTCTAGTATTCCTCTCCTTCTTCTTCTCCTTCTCCTTCAACGGAGTCGACGCCTACCTCTTCGTAATCCTTCTCAAGGGCAGCCAAATCTTCTCTGGCTTCGGAGAACTCTCCCTCCTCCATACCCTCACCGACATACCAGTGGACGAAGGCACGCTTGGCGTACATCAGGTCGAATTTGTGGTCGAGTCTCGCCCAAGCCTCCGCAATGGCGGTAGTGTTGCTCAACATGCACACGGCACGCTGGACTTTGGCCAAGTCACCCCCTGGCACAACGGTTGGTGGCTGGTAGTTGATACCAACTTTGAAACCAGTGGGACACCAGTCGACGAATTGGATGGTCCTCTTGGTCTTGATTGTGGCAATTGATGCGTTGACATCCTTTGGCACAACATCTCCTCTGTACAACATGCAGCAGGCCATGTATTTTCCGTGGCGGGGATCGCATTTCACCATCTGGTTGGCTGGCTCGAAGCAAGCGTTGGTAATTTCAGATACGGACAGCTGCTCGTGGTAGGCCTTCTCTGCCGAGATGACTGGAGCATATGTGGCAAGGGGGAAATGGATACGTGGATATGGCACCAAGTTGGTCTGGAACTCAGTTAAATCGACGTTCAGAGCACCATCGAATCGGAGAGATGCGGTGATGGAGCTGACGATCTGAGCCATCAGACGGTTCAAGTTGGTGTATGTTGGTCTCTCGATATCGAGGTTACGTCTGCATACGTCGTAGATAGCCTCGTTGTCGACCATGAATGCGCAGTCAGAGTGTTCCAGTGTGGTGTGAGTGGTCAGGATGGAGTTGTATGGCTCGACGACAGCGGTTGAAATTTGGGGTGCTGGGTAGACGGCGAACTCCAGCTTGGATTTCTTGCCGTAATCGACACTGAGACGTTCCATCAACAGGGAGGTGAAGCCAGATCCGGTGCCGCCGCCGAAGCTGTGGAAGATGAGAAATCCCTGAAGACCGGTACATTGGTCAGCCAACTTCCTCAATCGGTCGAGTACCAAGTCGACGAGTTCCTTGCCAATGGTGTAGTGGCCTCGTGCGTAGTTGTTAGCGGCATCTTCCTTGCCAGTGATCAGCTGTTCTGGGTGGAACAGTTGTCGGTATGTTCCAGTTCTGACCTCATCTACAAGGGAAATAAGGGGAACATTGAGTTTCAGGAAGCCGAAATGAAATGAAAACTGAAAAAAATTCGTATATGCATGCAGTTACTCAAAATGTGTATTAAAAATTGGTACATATAATTATTTAACCCTTTGAAAAAAAATGCTCGCTAATGACTATTTGTTTTATTCCCATTGATTCATTTCTGTCATGTTTGACTGCTTGTTTATCTTATTATCTGAACACCAAAGAATCGTTATAGTGTTTGTCAACCTGGCATTATTTCTTATAGTATCAGATCATCGCTAAATGACTTCTCGGAACATCCAAAGTTTAATTTAAGAACTTATATATAATAGGAGAATTGCATTTTTAACATGTTTCAATGCTAAAAATGATAAATATGGGCAATACTACATATTTGTATATGGATGGAACATTTTGTTATTTTCTGAATCAAAGAAGTGGGTTATCCTTTGCCCCAACACAAACAAAGCACAACCAAATCCGATGATTCGTGCCCAAGTTACAAGTGAATTACAAGCTGAAATGTTCATACAGAGACAAATTCGCACATTTCATGCAAGTCAAACAAAAGCCGTAACTTGGGTAAAAATTAATGGACGAAATCCGTAGTATGTGCGTATCCTTTCCCCAACCTGTGCTATCACCATGACAACGACAATGAAATCCGATAATTAACAAGTTACAAAACTGATATGTTAGTTCTGACACACAAAATAATGTCTATGTAAAATTATTGATTATATTGTATGCCAATGACATGGTTTTTTTTATAGTTGAAACGCCTGGTAAACTTCAGAAGTCACTTAACGTTTTTAGTAAATATTGCCAAAATTGGAAATTGACAGTTAGAAGAATGTCTTCGGCAAACTTCATTTGGAAATAAACAAAACTTTAGTTGTCTAGACATGTATGAATGGGTTGAAATTGAAGTCGTGAAAAATGTTAATCATCTTGGAATTGTACATAAAAAATCAGGTTAATTTTCTTTAGCTAAAGCAATGTATTCTATATTCTATTGCAATATCAAAAGCTGGAACTCTCAGTCTCTCTTGGGGTGAAAGTATGTCTGTCTGTCTGTCTGTCTGTGCTATCACTATGGATGCCAAAGGACAACGATATTCGACAATAAACACCCGAGTTACAACGAAATCCGACAATAAACACCCGAGTTACAACGAAATCCGACAATAAACACCCGAGTTACAACGAAATCCGACAATAAACACCCGAGTTACAAGGTGATATATTCCGACGGACGGATACGGATGGTGTTTTTTTTTTGCCAGTTTCGAATAAAAAATTGGCCAATTTGGCCTATGGCAGTGTTAACCCTGACGGACAGTCATACAGACAGATGGACGGACGGACGGCGCCGAACCCCATACGGGAGTCTGGTCACAATAAGTCATTATATAATAAGAACTTAAGAAGGGTAAAAACCATTTGATGATTAAATCCTCATTGATGCGTATTTTACGTGAGGAATTTTCAGATATTAAGTTCAGCAAACGGCCTAAAACATTTTTTCAAACACCCCTCCAAATGAATAACTGACCACTCCACGCATTGTTTGATTGTATAACTGAATGAGAAAATCCAATCAGAAGTGGAAGGAGTATACATACCGACGACAGTTGGCTCCAAATCGACGAAGACAGCCCTTGGCACGTGCTTTCCGGCGCCAGTCTCGCTGAAGAAGGTGTTGAACGAGTCATCTCCCCCTCCAATGGTTTTATCGGATGGCATCTGACCATCAGGCTGGATGCCGTGCTCCAAGCAGTACAATTCCCAGCATGCATTTCCAATCTGGACACCGGCCTGTCCCATGTGGATAGAGATACACTCACGCTGAAAAAGACAAGAAAATCATAGTCAGAAATGGTAACGCCATCAAGATCATATTATTAGGCATATATAAAATATATAATATTGTGGTTTCATGAATGCACTACCTCAGAATTCCGTTAAATCAACCAATCCTTCAAATTATTACATCAAATAAAGCTTATAATTGAAGGTTTCTCATTCACCACATAAGAAAGCCTCTAATGTTGATCAAAAATATACTAATCGGATTAATTACACCCCGATACTTCGCAATACGACTAATTTAGTTTACATTCCAACTGAGAGAGATACTTCATCTTCATCAGCAACGTTAGCTGTTATATCATGCATTGTGTTCCCGCAATAAAATCTTCAGTCATTGTTCACACCTAAATATCGAAAGCAGTTAACGCGGTAATAAAAGTTACATACTGCAATGCTGAGACATCCGCGAAGATATATCCGCGATACATACATACTGCAAAAAGTTTAACCGGTACGCATTATAGCGAGTACGTTATTAATCAAAGTTACCCCATAACTCCTATGACACCACCAGATATGCCTCGCAGCATACACCCAAGCCTTGAAATAGTGTGCCTGTCATTTGCAGAATGATGTCCCCAGAGGGTGAATTTAGTGATGCTACCCCACATAGCGGGTTAGCATCACCAAATTCACCCTCTGGGAACCTCATTCTGCTGAGTTGTAAGCAGAATGAGGCCCCCATAGGGTGAATTTGGTGATTCTAACCCGCTATGCGGGGTAACATCACTAAATTCACCCTCTGGGGACCTCATTCTGCAAATGACAGCCGCACTATTTCAAGGCTTGCATACACCCAGAGCGTAATAAATGGTTTGCATGGAGGGTCGATTTTTTTTACTGTGTACAACAACCCAATGATAAATAACACATAAATGATGGACAAGTAAAGGAAACCACCCGATTCGCATCGCGGTAGATATAAAAATATATCTAATCGGGCCAGGGGGGGGGGTGGAAAAAAAGTTTTTTCCGGGCACGTATGCCGGGATGGATGGGTGGTCGATTTCCGCAACTCAAAAATATTTTTCCTGCAAGTCTTTTTGACTGTTTTTGCAATGAGATTGGCTTAAAACACATCTATATGTCAATATTAACATAAATGACAAATTTCATGATGATCAGACAAACAGTATAGCATGTAGCCCATGCTAATGGATTGAATTTTGAAATCCAAGATGGCTGCTGGCAGCCATGTTTTTTTTGACCGAATAACCCCAAAATGACTTGTTCCTATTTACATGTCAATGTTCACATCCATGACTATTATTATGCACAGAAATTCATATACAACTGTTTACAGTGAAATTCCCCCCGCAAATCTCTGTTTTAGTGTTAAAAGGGGGGTTGTGTCAAAAAATGGTCGGAAAAAACTGCCGAAAACGGAAAAAGATTTGGACGCGGGGGTGGGTGGGTCCCAACAAGGGTCGAAAGTCAAAAATCACCATACGTGCCTGCAAATTTTTTCCGACCCCCCCCCCCCTGATCGGGCCCAGATTAAATATTAATTAATATGCTAATCGGACACCAGGGGACATGGATGTACAATTATATATAAAATCTTTAAAACAAATCTTTGAAAACATTTAATCCTCGATTAATCAGTATACCTTGATTTAAAGGCCCACTTAATTTTCGAACCCCCAGATTATATTATATAAAATATATGCCATTTTATATACTATTTGAAAGAGGAAGCTCCAAAACATTGTATTATCAACTTATCCGGTCGTATAAACTGTGAACATGTTCTTTTTGTTGAGTTGCCAACGCGTTTTGTCGTCAAGAATGAAGTAAAAATCAGTATTATTTTCAATGCAGGTGGAATAACACTATATATTAAAGATAGAGTTCTTCCCCTTCCATTGAAAAAAGTTTGAATTCTGTTGCATTCTGGGTGACAGAGGGCGGGGGTCTTCTATTTATCTGTGGGCATCTTCTGAGACACAGATGTTTCAGATAGTGGTGAATTATAGCATTTTAATCATATTTTATGGCATAGATTGTTATTAAAACCGTATATCAAGTTACTATAAAAATAATAATTGGCGACTCGAACATTAAGTGGGCCTTTAATATAATGATCGTGCACGTGTGTCCCCTGTGGTTGGGATTAGATATTAAGCAATATCTAATCATCCCTCCGATTAAGAATTTATTTATATGTAATCCTATATAAGAGTATAGGGCCTGGCAAGTGGCAAGATGATATAGAAACAAAGGGTGGCGGATGAATTTAAAGATATATTCATGGTTCGATACCTCAAATCACGACAACAGTATAGGTAATAAATTCGTATATAGCAAAAAAATGTAATAGTATTAGATACATCTATAACTCTTAGTTTACAACATGCATCGACGAGAAATGATTTATATGATCCATGCATCGACGAGAAATGATTTATATATGATCATTTCGGCGAGCCATCTATACAAGGAGCCATCTATACAAGGATACGACGAGAAATGATTTATATGATCATTTCGGCGAGCCATCTATACACGGATACAACATGCATCGACGAGAAATGATTTATATGATAATTTCGGCGAGCCATCTATACAAGGAGCCATCTATACAAGGATACGACGAGAAATGATTTATATGATCATTTCGGCGAGCCATCTATACAAGGATACGACGAGAAATGATTTATATGATCATTTCGGCGAGCCATCTATACAAGGATACGACGAGAAATGATTTATATGATCATTTCGGCGAGCCATCTATACAAGGATACACTTGAAATGGAAACTCTTTGCCAATCACACCGATCATATACTTCCGTTATCATTTCAACAACAATAACAGCAACAACAACAACAACAACAAAACACTCTTCAAAAACGCTCTTTATTAAACAAAAATTCAGTTCTTAATATATACGCGGTTACTTAGTCAATATAAATTCTTCTACAAAAACAAAACAATCTTTACTTTATGGGGACCATCAATTCGTATTGAGTACTTATTTCGTCAATATGATCATCATGTTGGGCCCGTTGTCATATCATTATTAAGGTTTATATATTGTAATGGTGGGCCCGATGGCGTGTACAGTAGCCAATTAAGTATCAATAGATGGTAAAAATGACGTCATTAAAAGTACTCCATACGAATTGATGGTCCCCATATAATCAGATTCCAACAACAACATTTTTTTAAAATGCCTCTTCAGCTATCAGAATCGATTAATTGCCCAAAAATAATGCTAACCACAGTCAACTTTCGTATAAAATTACCCGAAACGTGTTATTTATCAACATGTTGTTCGATGAAATTTGGCCTTATTATCAACACAAAGCCTCTTGATTTTACAGTTGTCCATCTTTATCCGCAATTTGCCGGTCCGAGACCGACGACTTTTGACTGGGCTATTAATAAGTCTCGATGGTGAATAATAATAGATTTCAAAAATCGATATCTAATAACTCTGAGCTTTGATAGGTGGGTTCCTCGACTCGAATCAAATTTTTTTACCCCCGAATCCAAATAAATAGCAATGGAGGGGCGTTTAATTGTCATCATAATGTGTAGATATGTATAATATTGCACTTAATTAACATGCACCTTGTACATATACCTCACATCTCTTTGTAACATGTGAATTCATGTCTATAGAGAAATAAAGCATAACAAAATAATTAAGTAAAAGTAAGTACTCACCATGTTTATTGGTTAGAGGTTGTCACGGCGAAACGTTGAGTTTAAACGAAACAAGAACTTTTTTTTTAACGAAATTATCAGTCGAATCAGCGATGTATATAATTTACGTCTAGACATGGTCGAATAGGCATTATTCAGTTATTTTGCGTGCAAATCTGCGGAAAAATTATCTCGATTTCAAATGAAATTGTCATCATAATGTGTGCGTAAGTAATATAAGTAAAAGTATAAGTACTCACCATTTTTCTTGGTTAGAGATACGATTTTTGAATCACAAGAAAACGTTTGGTTTAAACGTGATGATACTAACAGCAAGTTAAATCAATGATCGCGCACCGCCTGTTATAAAGCAACCAGAGGCGGTCGCCAGGTGACAGTCACAACAATCCGCACATTATCGGCGTCCAGCAATACCAATACACTGCATGGGCCTGTTGTAAATCTTTGTATGGGAGACCATAGGCGACAGTCCCAACAATCCGTCCATTATTGGTATCCATGGATACAATCCCAACAAAGATTAATGTCTTGTATGTTTGCTCCCGCCTTTGTCCCTTGATTTGCTCTACACGTCGTTTTTTTCAATAGGTAAAGTGTTGTGTTGAACATGCGATGCGCAATTCCATGTGCGATTAAAGGGGAACTGTGCACTAAATCCGACCATTTATATCATTTTATACTCAACAGAATATGATTATTCAACAAATGAATGAATTTGAGCCATGGGTCAGTGCAAATTATACGCGTGTGCTCTATCTACGAACGATGCAAAAAAACACTATACTTATATATAGTGAAAATGAGTTATATATATATATATATATATATATATATATATATATATATATATATATATATATATATATATATATATATATATATATATATATATATATCTCATATATATTTTGAAGACCTCTGTTTGTCTGTCTGTATGTTTGTCTGTATGTATGTCATTTATACAAATCTACGATTCTCGACCGATCGGGACGAAACTTGGTACGTGTGTGTAGTTTGACCAGGCGGTAGTCGTTGTCGTATTGGCGAGCCCGTCCGGCGCCCGCTTCGCGCATGCGCAGACGAGATCTCGGAAACGGTGGAGCTATCGACTTGAAATTTGCTATGTGAATGTATCTTGCCCCGGATACGAATTTTATCGGGTCGCCGAGCCCGTGCGACGCCAGCTTCGTGCATGCGCAGACCAGATCTCGGAAACCGGTGGAGCTATCGACATGAAATTTGGTTTTTGAATAGCCCGGACAACGTCGGGCTGGGTAGGCTATCGACTTGAAATTTGGTTTTTGAATAGCCCGGACAACGTCGGGCTCATCGGCTAGTCTATTATATATTTTGGAAGATCTGTGTGTCTGTGTGTGTGTGTCTGTCTGTTCGCGATGGACTCGAAAACGGCCGAGTCAATTTCGATGAAACTTGGTATGTGGGGATATTTTCGGCCGGGGAGTGACATAGGCCTATTAATTTGCCCATGCGACGTGACCTTGACATTGAAATCGGGTCATTTCAAGGTCAAACGCCCGAATATAACGGGATTTCGATGAAACTTGGTATGTGGGAGTACTTTCGGCCGGGGAGTGGCATAGGCCTATTAATTTGCCCGTGCGACGTGACCTTGACCTTGATATCGGGTCATTTCAAGGTCAAACGCCCGAATATCACGGGATTTCGATGAAAATTAGTGTCTATAGTTACTTTCGTATGGGGAGTCTCATAAGCCTATTCATTTGCCCGTGCGACGAGACCTTGACCTTGAAATCGGGTCAATTCAAGGTCAAATCGCGAATTTTGATGGGATTTCCACGAAATTTGATACGTAGGGTTACTTTTGTCCTCTGAGTGTTTTGGACGGGTCAAATCGTACCATGAACTGACCTTGACCTTCAAAATTATCAATTCAAGGTCAAATCGGGTAAAACCGGATGAATTTCGACGGGCACGTTTGTCGGGTACTTTTGTTCGGGCAGTGTTTTGGACGGGTCAAATTGTGACCCCACCTGACCTTGGCCTTCAAAATGGACAATTCAAGGTCAAAGCCCGGACGAAGTCGGGTCACCTTCTAGTATCATATATATTTTGAAGACCTCTGTCTGTATGTATGTATGTCTGTATGTCATTTATACAAATCTACGATTCTCGACCGATCGGGACGAAACTTGGTACGTGTGTGTAGTTTGACCAGGCGGTCGTCAACGTCGTATTGGCGAGCCCGTGCGGCGTCCGCTTCGCGCATGCGCAGACGAGATCTCGGAAACGGGTGGAGCTATCGACTTGAAATTTGGTATGTGAATGTATCTTGCCCCGGATACGAATTTTATCGGTTCGCCGAGCCCATGCGACACCAGCTTCGCGCATGCGCAGACCAGATCTCGGAAACGGTGGAGCTAACGACTTGAAATTTGGTTTTTGAATAGCCCGGATGAATAGCCCGGACAACGTCGGTCTCATCGGCTAGTCTATTATATATTTTGGGAAATCTGTATGTGTGTGTGTGTGTGTGTTCGCGATGGACTCGAAAACGGCCGAGCCGATTTCGATGAAACTTGGTATGTGGGGGTACTTTCGGTCGGGGAGTGGCATGGGCCTATTAATTTGCCCGTGCGACGTGACCTTGAAATCGGGTCATTTCAAGGTCGAACGCCCGAGTATCACGGGATTTCGATGAAAATTAATGTCTGGTGATACTTTCGTATGGGGAGTGTCGTAAGCCTATTCGTTTGCCCGTGCGACGTGACCTTGACCTTGAAATCGGGACAATTCAAGGTAAAATCGCGAATTTCGATGGGATTTCGACGAAATTTTATACGTGGGGTTACTTTTGTCCACTGAGTGTTTTGGACGGGTCGAGTTGTGACCCCGACCTGACCTTGACCTTCAAAATGATCAATTCGAGGTCAAATCTGGTAAAACCGGATGGATTTCCATGGGTACTTTTGTCGGGTACTTTTGTCCGGGCAGTGTTTTGGACGGGTCAAATCGTGACCCCACCTGACCTTGACCTTCAAAATGGACAATTCAAGGTCAAATCGCGCAATTCGTCGAAAAGCAGAGGGGAAACAGCCCAGACGAAGTCGGGTCCGCCTGCTAGTCTATCATATATGTTGGAAGATATGTCTGTTATGTGTGTCTGTGTGTCTGTAATCGATGGACTCGAAAACGGCCGAGCCGATTTCGATGAAACTTGGTATGTGGGGGTATTTTCGGCCGGGGAGTGACATAGGCCTATTAATTTGCCCGTGCGACGTGACCTTGACCTTGAAATCGGGTCATTTCAAGGTCAAACGCCCGAATATCACGGGATTTCGATGAAACTTGGTATGTGGGGGTACTTTCGGTCGGGGAGTCTCATAGGCATATTCATTTGCCCGTGCGACGTGACATTGACCTTGAAATCGGGTCAATTCAAGGTCAAATCGCCAATGTTGATGGGATTTCGACGAAATTTTATACATAGGGTTTCTTTTGTCCACTGAGTGTTTTGGACGGGTCAAATCGTGACCCGACTGACCTTGACCTTCAAAATGATCAATTCAAGGTCAAATCGGGTAAAACCGGATGGATTTCGACGGGCACGTTTGTCGGGTACTTTTGTCCGGGCAGTGTTTTGGACTGGTCAAATCGTGACCCCCACTTGACCTTGACCTTCAAAATGGACTATTCAAGGTCAAAGCCCGGACGAAGTCGGGTCGCCTTCTAGTATATCTATACTATATATTTTGAGACTTCGTATATATGTGTGTGTGTACTTCATAGAATCCAAAACGCGTGTACAGATTGAGATCAAATTTCGTATGTAAGTGTAAAATCCCACCGACACCGCCGTAGTCGTGTTTTCGAGAAGCCCTGAGCACCCTTTATCCACTCCCAAATCACCGCAAAGGCACGGCGGTGGTTAAGGCAATAACGCTCTTTATCTCTACCTTATACGGAGGTTTTAACAATTAACGCTCTTTATTGCAATGGACGTGGCTAAACGATACCCCATGCGTCCGATGCGGATTCCAATGGACGTGGCTAAACGACTGACCCCATGCGTCCGAAATACGGATGCGGACGAAATGCAACTAAAAAGGCAGAATTGATCTAAGAGCTCGAAATATTATGCAGACGGATTTCACGACGGGATTAATTGACTGTCCGCTCTTTAAAAGTTTAGGACGGGGAGGACGGGTACCATGAATTAACTCATTGAAAAACAAAGAATGCGTTATCTCGCAAACGGGTGGAGCTATCGACTTGAAATTTGTAATGTGAATGTATCTTGCCCCGGGTACGAATTTTATCGGGTCGCTGAGCCCGTGCGACGCAAGCTTCGCGCATGTGCAGACCAGATCTCGGAAACGGGTGGAGTTATCGACTTGAAATTTGGTTAAATTAAAAAAATGTCATGTTTCTGAAACAAAGCCATGAGACGGATGCCGCCAGTGGCGGGCTAACCTGCTAGTATATATATATATTGACTGGAGTCATAAATAAATTTTCATTATAATTACCATGTTATTTGTATCGTTCATATATAGAGCCCACGAGTGTATTTTGCACTGATCCATGGCTCAAATTCATTCATTTGTTGCATATATATGTTGAGTATACGAGGAGATGATCCCATGCATAAATGATCGGATTTAGTGCACATTATATCCCTTTAACCCTTTCAGTGCCAGGGTCGATCTCATCGGCCCTAATTTACTGTCTTTAAAATCGGCCCTAATAAAATATAAAAAATAAACCTTTTTTTTTTAGATTTTGTTTTTGTTTTTGGGGTTGAATTTTTGTTTTGTATGCTTAAGCATGCTATAGCGAATTTAAAAACAAACTGGATAAAACCTTAGGGGCATGTTATAACTCAAAACTATCAACAAGTATTCATAGTAATAATTGATGCCCATGAAAAACATAAGATTCCCCGGCACTAAACCTACAAAATACTGAAAGAGTTAAAGAATATTAAATAATTATTAAAATTGTAAAAAATTGTAAAAAATAATAACAAACGATGAAAAATTGTTAGGCCAATGCATTCTCTTATATATGCGAGGCGACCTATGGTCGACTCGCATATATAAGAGAATGCATTGGCACAGGGTATATGGGTTGATACAAAAATCGGACTGGGCACTGAAAGGGTTAAGCTGGACAAAGAGAATGGAAGCCTTTATTATTAATTGGCTACACCTTTATGACGCACTGTTCTTTTGTTTGATATTACCTATTTAGTGATATCAATAATTCATTTTATGATATCACTAAATGAATAATTATATGACATCACTAAATGAATATATATCATTATATATATTATATCATTAAAAAGCTATTACATATTCCCTTATCTCTCACTAGTGACGAATAGGTGCGTGATTCCTGCCAACTTGGCATCGCGCCAACAAAATGACTTAACATTGAATCCGGCGGATTAATTCTATTTCGTAAAGCCACACATCACACCAACACCAGGAAATACCAAAATGATGGCTTTGTTCATTAAAGTTAAATTATTGTCCAACTTCGTTGCACAATTGAAAATAGACACAAAAACAAAGAGGCAAATGGGGGCACTATAATTTCCGTCAGCATCTCGAGCGCGCAATACTGCCGTATGTGGTTGTGAAGCATCTCAGCCAACAATGTAAATGTGTGCATATTTAAGCCTCTGTTAAGGATTTTGATTTGTTAAAAAGGCATTAAGCTCTTGTTTTGTCATGTGATATACAAGATCTTCAATTCGTTATGTTGCGATATAAGATTTTATGAAATTCGTCTACGACTCGTTGTGAATTAAATGTATCAAACTCGTTTCATAAAATCTTATATCGCAACATAACGAGTTGAAGATTTTTGTATCAACCCATATACCCTGTGCCGATGCATTCTCTTATATATGCGAGTCGACCATAGGTCGCCTCGCATATATAAGAGAATGCATTGGCTTAACAATTTTTTATCATTTTTTTAAAATAAATGTTTCTTACAAATTTTAGGACATAAAATAAAAAACATCCATTACCCTGCAGGGAGCCCCACACATATATAGAAGCATATAGATGAGTGTCGTCTGCTCATGTTTGTCTTGGGCTCTGTGTGGGTGAAATGATAAAACTCGTTGGAGATCCTCTATATATTTTATAATATAACACAATGATTTTAAGACATCGCTATAATTCCAATATTTGATAACATATAATTTCATAAAATCGATTCTGTAAAATAATTTTTTTGAGGGATCGCTAGGGGCTGACTTATTTCCTTGTTCCAATGATCAGTTAACATGAAAAATATATAATAAAGTCACAATTCGCACAGTTCCAAAACAGCAGAAACTGATCTAGAAGATATCAGCGAAAAACACCATAAATATGTTCCACTTCAAAGAAGATAAAACAATCTTAGGTTAATCAACTGTTTGTCTACAGGATGACTAACCTAGCTTAGTAATAATGAATAAGGTAGAAAATAAGTCATGACGACTAGGTGGTGTTAGTCATAACGACTAAGGAATGATTCGTCAAAACGACTATTTATAGGCCATTAGACTACAATAAGTGTCAGTCAAAATGACCACGATTGAGTCATAATGACTAAATTCTCTGAGTAACTGAGACGGTGAACATGTAATTAGGTGGAAATTGTGTGAAAATAATTACAATACTCAACCAGATTATCCAGAATCAGAGACCGAATTGAAAGCAGGAGAAACTTTCAATGCATTCTCTAAAACACATATGTCAGTACTGGTGTTTAACTGGTTCATTTTTACGAGACGTCTCTGGGGTCATGGGATAAGAACCCTTTATCATAATTATGAACATTTCCTCAATAATATACTGATAGTACAGTATAATGATAGTATGATTGCGATATTATCCACAAAACACACTTTATGTGAACCGAGCGTTTGTTTATATACAGCACGGGTATAGTGAGCGATAAGCAAAATACACAACACCGTGGCGATTTTTTAAGGAGAGTGATTCACGATGGAGGGGCGAGGAGTTATTCTTGATGCAACTTACTCATTATGACTAACACCATAGTTAGTCATAGCGACTCGCGGAAAGGTGTGGGTTAGTCAAAGTGACCCCCAAATGCTTTAAAGGTATTCAATCCAATTCGGTGGTCCCCATATCACCAGATTCTAACAACAAAACAAAAAATTGAAATGCCGCTTCGGTTATCGGAATCGAGTAATTGCCCAAAAATAATACTAACCACAGTCAACAGTGTTACTGTATAAAATTGCCCAAAACCTGTTATTAATCAACACTTTGTTCAACGAAATTTTGCCGGTTTGTCAAATATCTGACACAAAAAATCCACTTGATTTTAGAGTTATCCATCTTCATCCGCAATTTGTTCAGAGAAAGTCTTCTCGTCGACTGTTTACTGGGCCACGTAAAATGTTTTATTCGGTGGTGAAAAATAATAGATTTCAAAGATCGATATCTGATCACTCTGAACTTTGATGGGTGGGTTCCTCGGGTCGAATCAAATATTGTTTACCCCCGAAGCCAAGGAAATGGTCATTTGCGGGCGTTAATTCGGATTGTACATCTTTAATTGACTAACACCGAGTTAATCACATTGACCAAGCCTTGAAATAGGGTGTCTGTCATTTGAGGAATGAGGTCCTCAGAGGGTGAATTTAGTGATGCTACCCCGCATAGCGGGCTAGCATCACCAAATTCACCCTCTGGGAACCTCATTCTGCTGAGGTGTAATTATTAGTGCCCCTTTAAGACGTCTGATGTGAACGGTACCTATCTAATAAAGCTCCCCGGGTCAAATTACTCCATATTGTCGGCTCCGATGGTCCAGTCGTTTGGTCGCCTATAAGCGGACAAACAAACATACGAAGAAACAAACCAAATTAAGTTTTATAAGTATAGATATAATTATGTAGCCTATCTAATTCATGCCATGAATCTCAACTATGGCTAACGCCCGGTTCCGTAGAGATCATACACCACCAGTACAAATACTGGGAACTTCTCTACGGGCGTTAGACATGGAGACGCATAGCATGATCTATATGTAGCCATGCACAATGCATAGGACTGCTGGTATACATATTTATTGACTTGAATATCGACTAGCAGAAATACTGAGAAAGAATATGACCTAGATAGCTATTGTCTGAAGTACTTGTAATAGTATTGAGATTAGAATAGAGGCCCAATAGTGTCATTTAACTTGATTTAATGCCTGTGTATTTTTTGGAAATGAAATAATATGAATTATGGCTTGAAGTAGCTTAAACAAGAGCATCAATATGGCTTGGCAAAATACGCCCGTAGTAATTCGAACAAAGGGCAATAACTCTGGTGAAAATTGGCGGGTGGAACCCAAATCCGAACTTGAAATGTATTTTGGGCTAGTAAACTCAAATGACAAATTTCATGCCATTCAGTTCAGACTTATTAGTTATCATCCGGAAACGAAAATTGAGTGTAAATTTCAAGAAAAATAATAATGTATATCATTTATATAGCGCATAATCCCTGGTGTAGCTCTAAGCGCTCACATTATTACCCCAGCTGTTTTTTATGAGCAATGCCGAGTCTTGTGCCTGCTTCCATTTTACAGGCGCTTCACTGGAGCGGCTTACGGATACCCAACAATCAGGTACCTATTTCTCGTCTCGGTACGACGAAGCGAGCACAGTACAAGTGACCTTGCCCAGAGGCGGACTGGGCCAAAAAACCGGCCCGGGAAATGAATATAATACCGGCCCATCTGCATGCACCCCCCTTGAATCAGAATCTGTTAAGGGGTGTCCACCTTGGGAAATTCCAACTGCACCCCCCCCCCCCTTGAATCAGAATCAGACCAAATACATGTTTTTGCATAATTCCATTTTCACCCCCATGCACCTCAGTGCTCTGGCCTAATATCCAATATATTCATAAACCATGGTTCTATATATTCCGGGTATGAGACTCTTCAGATATTTTTACCTGAAAAATTGCATAAATTCTCATATCTAGCGGTCTAACTTCAGACAAATGCACACGGCTACGGACAAGAGACCAGGACACACCTGGCTGTCCATGGTTGATCGGCCCGGGGTGAGAAAATTTTGAAAACTAAGTCTATAAAAGAAAATCTCTAATCCTAGCATCTAGACTGGCCTCAGCTGAAGCGTTCCTATTGTGTTGGAAATTTCAATTGGGGGAGGGTCCGGGGCGGGTGCATGATGCTGACAAGTTCATTTAATGACAAAATTACGATTAGCCAATTAGGCTGCATGGTTAAACAACACATGTGGCGGCCCACGTCGGTTTCCTTTGCGGCACAACCACATATACACCCCCACGGCCTCCGGCCCATCGGGAATGTTCCCGGTCTCCCGATCGGCCAGTCCGCCTCTGACCTTGCCCAAGGGTCACAACCTGGCGCGAGATTTGAAACAGCGTGTGGATATATATAGCACACACACTGCTCAATTCGGCCAAGCCACTGTTGTGGAGACAATAGTCCACCGGGCGAGGCGCGAACTCACGCCGGTGCATTAACACCATTACAAGTCCGACACTCTACCCACTGGGATACCACATCCAAAAAGGACCATAAGTTCCATAACCCTGGTGAAACTTGGCGGGCGGAACCAAAATTCTCACTTATAATTGACCTTAATTTGGTCTAGTAAACTTACATACAAAATTTCATTCCAATCAGTTCAGACTTATACTAAAGTTATCATCCGGAAACAAACGAGACAGTCAATGACTGTGTAGACGCCCACCTGGTTGTAAAGACCTGGACTCTGAAGACCATAAGAGTTAGTACTTGTCAAACTCACTTAAACACAAGTAGTTCTAAAGAGTGACGCAGCCAGAGGGTCTCCTTTGATCAGTGGGGTGTCCAACTTGTCCAACCCTAATCCCCCAACCCACATATTCCATAGTCGCTCCCTCCCAAGTGAAGCAAATACAGTCCCAAGTTCGTACAATTCCTTTGAACATGTTGTAAGTTTCCTAACTGTTGCACAGTTCCAACCTGATATGTCCCATTTTAATGGTGGACCCAATTCAAACAAATTTTGATCCCAACTCTCCATAGGCCATATACACCAAACGCCATTTCTTGACTGGTCAAAACCATTTTAACAAATCTGTAACCCAGTCTCCAGTAACACAAGGACCCTCCAAACTACATACAAACTAAATAGGCCTGATGGCTCTTGAGAGTATGTTTTAAGAATTACTATGGATGGGAAGAGTTACGTCCCAAGCTATGCCACTTTTTGGCCACGTTACCCGATTTGAACACAACTTAATCCCAGTTACATTGGGACCATCCACACCAAATATGACTCAATTCTTCGTCTCAGGTAAGCTAAAAAAAAACATCCCTCTGCCTGAGAACACACGTATTTATTTTTAATGGCCTAACTGTTAGATTCACACTTGGCCTTGGGAGCTAATTTGTTATCATAATCCATTGGTCATTTATATACAAACTCTCTATCAGACAGAGTTCTAGGATATCAATCAACAGAGGTGTCACTCCAAGCACCTATATTTATTCTAGTACCTCCACTATGGAGACAATTAAATTTAATCTAGATTAAAATTAAAAAAAAATTATTTGAAAAAAATGTATATAATTAGTATTTTTTTTTTCAATTCGGCAAGGAGTTCAATCTAAAAATATAAATATTTTTTAAGAGTTATTTCCCTGGCCCCGCCCATATATGACCCAGTGACCCATTTGAACAAATCTGAACCCCAGTCACACAAGGACCCTCCATACCAAATACAAGCTAAATAGGCCCGATGGTTCTTGAGAAGAAGTCGTTTTAAGGATTAATTTTGAGGGATCGATTTAAGGGGCTGGTTTCGATTCGAAGTTTTTTTTCCTGAATGATTTGGATGGTCACCTGATAGTCTGTTAAGCTTAATTCACTTAAATCGAAGTATATATTTGATTTTATCTGAATTGATAACAGCTAAACACATAAATACACAACCAAACACATACACAATCAAACACATTACCACACATAATGTATAATATATAATTTATAAATAAATAATAAATTTATAATATACATAAATTGATTAGCTCCATTGAGCTGTGCATGCATGTACGCAGAGACAGGGGCATGGTATGTCAAAAGGTTCAACCGTTGAAATTTTATGCTTGAGACAACATCAGTTAGAAATAACAAACCATCATGTCTTGGTTAAAAATGTTCTGATTGATTTTCCAACCCAGCGTCTCGGCTATAGAGTACCGGTACCGTATGAAATGTGTTGTTTTTGGTCCAAAAGTAAATATTTACCTATTTTCGGTCAGACTTTTGCAGAAAATAATCATCCGTCAGTTGAAAATTTTCCAATCATTACAGGGGGGGGGGGGTGAAAAAAAAATTCCGGCACGTATGCCGGGGTGGGTGGGTGGTCAAAGCCACCAACAAGCAATTTTTTCCGCGACTAAAAAAATAAAATCCTACTTGTTTTTGAGTGTTTTGGCAATGAGTTGGGCTTCAAAACCACTTTGAATGAGAGAAATAATGTAATTCTAACTGGTAAACTGACTGCAGGCAGTTATCGTGTTGTATTTTGTTGAAAATATTGAAATCCAAGATGGCCGCTGGCAGCCATGTTTTTTTGGCCGAATGACCTCAAAATGACTCATTCCTATTTACATTATCCATGTTAACATCCATGATAAATAGTATGCACAGAAATTCATATACAGCTGTTTACAGTGAATTTCCCCGCGAAAATCTCTGTTTTAGTGTTAAAAGGGGGGTGGGTGTCAAAAAATGGTCGGAAAAAACTGCCGAAAACGGAAAAAAATTTGGCGGTGGGGGTGGGTGGGTACAAAAAATGATCGAAAGGGAAAAAATGCCATACGTGCCTAAAATTTTATTCCGACCCCCCCCCCCTGATCATTACGGTGTTAATTATATTGTTTAAACAGAAAGTTGATGTTGACCATATAGGGTCTTTCAAATTTCAAGTTAGATTATTAATCAAGTTATCAACCCGACAACTGTGTTGAAACGTTTCGGAAATATACACTAAGCTAGGCACCCGCTCATTTTTCGGGGGCATTTAAATCGGCTCCAATGCCTCAGTGTTACACTGTCTGGTCAACTCTATTATCATGATTATATAGTATAGATAGATAGATTTATTGAAACCAAATGCATGCATTTTACATACAATGGACCCCGAGAGGTATGACTAGAAAATAAACTGGTATATTTAACCGAAACAAACAAAACATATTATAGAACTTGATTATGGTAACACATGCAGTTAAGTAGTTACTCTGATTAGTCTAGGGTAGATAACTCTAAATATGTAACTGTTTGAAATTGAATGGTGCATGGTACGTATCAACTACATAATATATTGTAGGTCTATTGTATTGTCTATTTTCTATTGTAGTCTGCATGCACTGGCCGATCACTTCTTCCAAAGCGCAAAAAGTTTTTTAGTCCCAGGTTTACTCTCGTCTCTTTCCAAGAAGCAGTTACACAAAATAATATCGACCCACTAATTTTAGTATGCACTCATTTTCTGAGGTGAATAGCCAGGTAAATTTCTCCTGATTGTTGAGGTTTTTAAAGTTTTTATTTTTTGTTTTGATTTAATCTAGAAACTGTTTTCGAAGATTAATGTATTTTTTACATTCCATAGTGAAATGAACCTCATTCTCAACTTGTTTGTCATCGCAGTATACTGGCCTATTACTGGGTGAACACCGTGATCACGTTAAAGATAGGCGACGCTGCGTGAGCTTGACTATTAATCAGGGGGCCTGCTAGGTTCTATTTGCACAATCGCGTACGAAAGGTTTGATGCCCCAGATTTGTTACACGTAACTTACACCCCAAGAACGTTAAACGAAATCGGAAAGAAATCGGATTTCTTAAGTTCCGCATTCCTGGCGTTTAGGGGCCAGCTAGAGACCCCACAAAAAAAAAAAAAATACGTCTATTTGCACTTTTGAGTACAAAGCTGATTTTTATATTAATAGTGCTCCAGCAATTACTGATCAACAATACACAATTTCTGAAACGAAATTTCCTGGCGTTTTCATTTCAGAAGGGGGGTTTTGAATGTACCCCCAAAACCCCCAAAATGACTTCTATTTGCACTTTCGAGTACAAAGCTGATTTTCATATTAATAGTGCTCTAGTCATCACTGATCAATAATACACAATTTCTGAAACGAAATTTCATGGCGTTTTCATTCAGAAGGGGGTTTTGAATGTACCCCCCCCCCCCATGCAAATGACTTCTATTTGCACTTTCGAGAACAAAGCTGATTTTCATATTAATAGTGGTCTAGTCATCACTGATCAATAATACACAATTTCTGAAACTAAATTCCCTGGCGTTTTCATTTCACAATGGGTTTTTTTAAAGTACCCCCAAAAACCCGAAAATTATTTACTTTTATTTGCACATATTGTCGAAGACAAGGCTGATTTTTTTCTCAATAGTTATCCTGCTATCGCTGGTCATAAAAACCTCGTTTAAGAAACGAAATTCCGTGACGTTTTCATTTAAGAAGAACAAGTCACCAGAACAAAAATTTACCCTACCCCAATAATACTTAATTATATAGGATTAAGTATTATTGGGGTGGGGTAATTTCTGTTCTGGGAATCTGTGTTAAGAAGAAGATGTTGGGTTTGAATTAAGTACCCAACCAGAACCCGAAAAAATCTTTCTATTTGCAATGCGAACGCACAGATGATATTTGTTCTTAATACTATCTCCGCTATCATCATTGTTCAGACCAAATGTGACCAGCCATATCAAATCCAGTCGTAAGTCGGGATTTTTTTTTACCGTGTGCCAATGCATTCTCTTATATATATATATGCGAGTCGACCATAGGTCGCCTCGCATATATAAGAGAATGCATTCGCCTAACAATTATTTACAATTTTAATAATTTTTTCTTGTATTCTTTAACAATTTTATAATTTCACCCATACAGAGCCCCAGACAAACATGAGCAGAAGACACTCTTCTATATGCTTCTATATATGTGTGGGGCTCCCTGCAGGGTAATGGATGTTTTTTATTTTATGTCCTAAAAATTGTAAGAAATATTTATTTTAAAAAAATGATAAAAAATTGTTAGGCCAATGCATTCTCTTATATATGCGAGGCATATGCATGGCACAGGGTAAAAAAAAATCCCGACTTACGACTGGATTTGATATGGCGGGTCACATGTAATGGTAAAAAAAGAAAACGAAATCATCCGGCGAATTAATTAAAAAGGGTGTAGAAAATTATGAAATAATAAATGTTATGGACTCCGTGCGTTCACACTCTGTCAAATTTACCTGGCAAGTTTATCGGAATTTCGTTCTAGAAGCCCTGAAGCTAAGATCTGTATGATTCTTGGTCAGAATCAATGGTGCAGTAACAAGTGGCATTTCATAGTTCTCATATAAAACAATGGAAAATATACAATATGTAATTGTTTGTGTCATTTTATCGGGCAGAATCGGGGAACAACATTTTCAAAATCCGCTTTGGGAGAAATTTTCTAGAGTTCTTTGAAAAACAAAAGTCCGATTTACGTGTATGGCTTTATTGTCAGATATTTCGTTCCTTGTGGAATATAAACTTCAATGAAATTTAAATATATGTTATAAAGATGGCAGAAATTTATTATTGTTGTCATTACAAAATCTAAAATAGCGGACAAAATGGTGTCCAGAAATGGTCAAATTGAGCAAATTGCGGTACATTTTACTAGATAGTTTCCATTTTTTAAGAAAAACAATATACCATTCTAAATCGATATCTGATAATAATGAGCCATATCACGAGGATTTGGCCCTTCGGTGTCCATCAAATTAAAATAGATTTAAAACACAATTTCGAAGAAAAATCAATTATTATTTTAATGCCCAGAACAGCCAGAAGGGAATTAAACTCACCAGTGTACTGAATACTGAATACCAATAAGATGGCAGAAACGAGGGCATCAATATCCAAAATAGGGACAAAATGGCGAGTAAAATTGGGCAAGTTTGGCTAAAGTTCACCAGACTGTTTCCATGATATCGAAAGTAAAAAAAAAAATATTTTCATTGATTTAAATTGTAACAACTTCTTCTCATATCGAATATAATTTATAGCCAATAGTCCTATATGCCATGAGATGAGTGTCAAAAGAAACCAATCTTGTATCCAAACATATCCAATGAGTGTCCAAAACCACTTAACGAGTGTCCCAACTCATCTAAGGAGCTCAAACTACCATCTTAATTAATATAGTATACCAAGCCAACCCAGTCCATAGAACGGGCATCCCCAATTTACCAACAAGTGTCCCGAATCACCCAATACGCATCCCAATCGACCCAACTAGTGTCGCAAACCATCCCAATGGTGCCCAAACACGCCCTAATGAGTAATTCAACCCATCCAACGATTGACAACATATATCATCCAGAGAATATCCCAAATCATGCACGTGGTGTCCCAAACCTCACAACGAGCATCTCAAACCATCAATTGAGAACCCCACACCATCCCATGTGTGTCCAATGCAAACCAATCAATGAGTGTTCATACCCATCCAATGGCCGTCCCATGCAACATGACGATTGCCTCAAACCACCAGGACCACGAGCGTCTAAAAACATCCAACTGGTGTCTAATACCACCCCACGCATAATGTCCCACACCATCGAATGATCGATTGTCCCAGCTATTATACAAAATCATCCATCGAATATATTAAAGGGGTACTGTACGCCATTTTCATTAAATTTCCGGTGACAACAACGATCTAATATCGATAATATATAGAAACATAAGTAATTTGAGTCGAAGCTGTATTCTGTAAACGCTCAGGTTAATAGGCTATCTTAAAAATTTAATAATTTAAAATTTAATAATTTGATATAAATTGAATTTATGACTGGAGCCATAAAATGGCGTCAATTAAATTACGAATTACCGTAATCAAAAACAGTAATTGAGGGATACTGGATTGTTAAACCGATCGCACACCACGATCGCTTAAAATATTATGATGATACGGGGAGAACACTCAAGCCACTCACTGACTAGCGACGATACAATAACTTAAATGATTATATGGGACTAGTATGCATATAATATAACTTTTATTTGATTCATTTGGTTGAAAACTTTACAAAAATTACTCGACAACGACAATTTGTATTTTTGCATTCCGGTAAATTTGTCATCCGTAACATGACTTCGTACTCAACAGACTTTCAAATAATGGAAAAATTGTTACCTTATTCTCCGACTCGGAGACTATAGAAACCAACAACAACATTTGGCGTACAGTACCCCTTTAAACAACACAGCGAGTGTCTCTTGGTTTGGCAAACCCATTAGATGGTTTGGAACACTCATTTGACGCTCTTAACCCTTTAATGACTGTAGCTTCTTGAAATGTTGCGAAAACCCCGTGCCATAGGGCGCATCGCATATATAAGAAAATGCATTGGCCTAGCAATACTTACTTTGGCCATTAAGCCACGGAATTCTCTTATATATGCAAGACTCCCTGTGGGAGACTCGCATATATGAGAGTATGCATGTCACAGGATCATTAATGCTGTATCAGCACAGCACCCATCATGGAAGGGTTAAATACTCGGTGGATGGATTCGTACACTTGTTTGGATGTATTGAGATGCAAGAGAGTAGATCATTTGTGACACCATTTGGATGGATTGGGAACTGGAACTCAATGGCTGGTTTGTGATAATAGTTTTATGGTTTGGGTCACTCGCTGGGTGGTTTGTAACACCCATTTCAAGGTTTGAGACACCAATTGGGTGGTTTTGGACACACGTGTGGTGGAATACTACTACTATGAGGGGTTTGGGATTTCTCCCGGGAAGATTTGAAAGGGGTGGAACCCCTCTCCTACAACCCACTTGTGAATTTTAATGAATACATGATATGGTTTAACATAAACATGAATTGGTGAGATGAAAATGGAAATGATCTATTTTTTTATATATTTTTTTGCTTTCTTTGTCCTTCGGTTTGATGTTGTTGTGACTGGGTTTGAATCGGAACTGGTGGTTTCTTCTTGTTCTGGTCGTTCTTGATTAAGTTTGCGTGCCATGGCCAGCACTCTGTCAGAATCTGCCATTCTTTTTTCGAAACTTCGTCGTTGCTCTTCAACTTTTGCTTGTCGTTCTTTCTTTTCTTTTTTTCCAATATGGCGCAGTGAGCTGCAGCTTCAGCGACAATCTCTTCTACTTAACCCTTTACCCAACAGAAGGGCCCTGTGCCAATGCATTCTCTTATATATGCGAGTCGACCATAGGTCGCCTCGCATATATAAGAGAATGCATTGGCTTATAAAAAATTATAAAATTGTTAAAGAATGTAAGAAAAAATGGTAAAAAGTGTTAAAAAAAGATTTTTTTTTAGGCCAATGCATTCTCTTATATATGCGAGGCGACCTATGGTCGACTCGCATATATAAGAGAATGCATTGGCACAGGGCTAACTGTAACTGTCACAATGTGGTCAAGGAGCCGGTTCCAATGATATCCATATTTGTATTGTTCTATTGAGACAGACCGAAGATATTTTAGGCTGTTGAAGCTTTATTTGGCCGGTTTTGGCCGGTTTGTTGGTTAAAGGGATAACGGGTGGTGGCTGTACTGGTGTTGTTGCTAGTGGTGGTAGAGCTGGGGGACACCGGGATGAGATGAAATTCCGGTGTCCGTGGTGGCAAGCTGTCCAACTCCACCTCAAAGCTGGCGGCAGGAACATCTGCGGTGGTGTCCACGTCCCTGTTTCCGCTCGCCTCGACGTCAACAGCAGGGACCTCCGGCATATACACGGAGTCCCTGCTAGCTGGTACAATGTCATCTGTCTCCATGCAGGTCGAGTCGTCTGGGCGTCTCTCAGACAACTTCGACCTGCCGGCTATGACACTGGACGGCTGAACCACACGAGGAGGGGTGACCGGTCGATCAACGGTCACTCCCATCTTCTTCTTCCACTTTGCCCGTCTGGTGGCGTCCGTTCTCCGTCTAGCTGGTGTCTTTTTCTTTGGAGGCCCCTTCTTCAAGTCACGGCTGGTATCGGCGTTCCTGCTCCGGGTAGAAGTTCTCTGGATACCAGCATCCTCTGTCCGGAATTCAACGCAAAGAACCAAATAGCCCCTGTTAGATTGGAGATTCCAACTAACAGTGTCCACTATTTGAGATCTTTGCATTGCAGCCAACGCGGCGTCATGGATTAGCTCCATTGTCCGTCCTAAGCCTAATCCAAAACCGTCTCACTCGCCGGCATTAGCACGAGGACGGATGCTCCCAATGAAGGTTACAGTCCGCAAAACTCACTCGTGCCAACGCTCTGACAGAGATGAACTAATGCAGCCAAAGCAATAATGACTGGTTCGCTCCACTCGCTGCCAGAGGTGTGGTGGAATGGGACACTAATTTTCGATTTGTTCACTGATTGGGCCATTGAATGGATTGAGGCGACTTTTTGTGGCTTGTGACACCTGTTATATGACAAAGGACTCCCCGGATGACGTGGGACTCTAGTTGTGAGGTATTGGGTGCATATTAGACACTCTTTTCCTTTCGAACACTCGCTGGATGGTTTGGGACACTCATTGTGTGGTTTGGGGCAATCATTGGATGGATTAACCCACTCGTATGATTCGGAGCACTCGTTGGATGGTTCATTTTGGTAGTTTGGGACAACATCTATGTGGTTTGGGACCAAACCTATGTGATTTGGAACACCAGTTGCAATGTTTGGGGCACTGCCATGCACTATGGTTTGGAACAATCGTTGCAGGGTTTCGACTCTAATCGGGTGAATTGAGACCATCCTTGGATGGCGTGTGATACTCATTGTGTGGGTTAGGACACCAGATGCATGATTTGGGGGGACTATTTGTGCGGGTCGGGAATCAGGTGCATATGGTATGGGGCACTACTTAATTGTTAGTGCCACCCATTGAATGGTTTGAGACACTAATTTGGTGGTTTTGGACACAATATGTGGATATGGGACACACAGTGGTGGAATGAGACACTCATTTGTCGACTGGTTCACTGGTTGGGGCGTTGAATGGACTGAGACGACAGTTGGTGGTTTGGGACACCTGTTGTATGACATACATGTAGGAATCTCCTCGGATGGCATGGGACACTGGTTTTGGTGCATATTGGACACTTTTTTCCTTTCGAACACTCGCTGGATGGTTTGGGACACTCATTTGGTGGTTTGGGACAATCATTAGATGGATTGACCCACTCGTTGTATTATTTGGAGCACTCGTTGGATGGTTAGGGACACTCAATTTTGGTAGTTTGGGACAAAACTTGTGTAGTTTGGAACGTCAATTGCATTGGTTGGGACACTACCATGGACTGTAGTTTGGAACAATCGGTGCAGGGTTGCGACAATAATCGGGTGAATTTAGATGAATTGTGATGGCTTGTGACACTCATTGTGTGGGCTTGGACACCAGATGCATGGCTTGGGGGACCATATGTATGGGTTGGGAACCAGTTGCATATGGTTTGGGGTACCACTTGGTGGTTTGGGAAACTCGTTAGGTGGATTATTTGCGATGTTTTACTCGGGATGCTAGGATTGTCAAATTTTCATGTTCAGATTTTCAAAATGTTTTCGCATCGGGCCGTCCACCATCGTCCAACCTGTGTTTCCTGTGCCAGTAATTACTTGCTAATTAATTTAAGAAAACCTAAATCGGGGTGTAAATTTGTCTGGGGTTATACCAATACATGTTTGGATTTTTTAATCTCATACTTGGCCGAACCATCATTTTCACCACCCCCCCATGCATGGCTAGTGGCCACAAAACTAGTTGTCCATTTGGAATAGGCTACCATCTAGCAGTCTGTAGGGGAACATTTGGTGAAAATCAAAGCCCCGGGGTGGGTCCAAATTGAATTATGCAAAATTGTAAGTTTGGTCTGGTTCAATGGGGTGGGTGCAGTTAGAAATTCCAATGTGGAGACCCCCCCCCCCCCCCCAAACGCAAAACCTCTAGTCAAGTCTCGCGTACCATACTCTAAATGAAAACGCTTCAGTGGCGATCACATGGTAACGTCGTGCTGTAAGTAAGACGATAATTGTGTTGTAGGAATGATACGGAAGAATTATTGTCAAAAAAACGCAATATCAAATTATGGAGTGTGTTTTCTTTGTGTATTTCTCGCATATACCCATGGTTATAAATAAACGGGCTACGAGCATCTGACCGCATGGCTTTATTTTAGCACACGAATAGCTTCTGAATTTGGAGCACCAGACGTATGGATTGGGATACTCGTAGATTGGTTTTGGATACTAGGTCGGTGACGCAGTATATTGTTTGGTACACTCGTAAGGTGGTTTTGGACACTAATTTGATGTATTCTGAAACTAGTTGGTAGCGTTGGAAACATGTATGATGGCATAAATACCACTACGTATTGGCTATATATATATATTTATTCGATATTTGAAGATTTAGTTTAAAAAGTTAAAAGGTTAGAAATTAAAATTGCCGTGTCAGCTGCCTGTATTCTAATTAAGAACAGATCATAGAGATACATTTGTCGGAACAAAACCGATATGTGTGCGGGGCTACACAAAAACCCGGTGAATCGGGGTGGGTGCATTTCGTGCTGAAACAATAGCAGTCACTGATAACTTCAGGCTAAGTGGACCCAAATATTTACCATGAAATTATGTAACTTGTTTGGACTGCATGGGTTTTTTTTGTTTGTGTTTGCGGTCTAATCAATTTAATTTGACCAATAGCGCGACTCAGAATTGCATGGCTACGACGAATGTTCCATGGGTGAATTCTTAGAAGAAAAAAACATTGGGGTCACCTATCTTTAACTTACCAATGGCATACATGTATGTTTACCTAAATTCAGCCACTTAGTTGACTTCCGATTGCCATTTTAGTCGTCATCGGGTTATGACTTACTATTATCGGATTAGGATTGGACATCCTGTATGATCCTGTATGATCCTGTATGTATGATCCTGTATGATCCTGTATGGTGGCGCAACTGGCACCTATGGTAGAGTTGCCGTAAAATGCTCTTTTTACTACTTCCGGTTGCCATTTTGTCCTCCATTTTGGATTTATTTTTCAGTCAAATTATGCATGAAATGATAGGCATATGCCATGGAAACAAGAACAATCGGTTTTTGTTGTAAATTTATGTAGTGAGTGGGGGTAGGCCTATACTCCAGGAAATGGCCGCCATATTGCCCGGTACACACATTTTAACGTCGAAATGGTTTTAGCAGACATCCTTACAATGAAAAAATGAATGAAGTTTAATGATGGGGGTGTGCACGTTAGTTTAAACAGTATTTATTTCCCCTGTATCGGATTGTTGTTGTTGGAATCTGTTGAGATGGGGACCCTCTTTACGGATTGAGTACCTTTAAACAGTATTTATTTCCCCTGTATCGGCATTCAGATAAATAATTACAATATAGGTACACATTTAGAAGAAAAATGAGATTAGGCAACAAGCCATATACATGTAATAGGCTTATAATATTTGAAGCCCTCGAGCTCCCTTGATAGTGGAATGATAGAGGCATAAACAGATCCATAGAAGTGAATTGTAATTATATATCTGAACAGCATATAATTAATTTCAAATAAACCAACGTGTGCACGTTGACCGACCTGGTTCCAGGACTAAAATTTCAATTTTCATTTTCTTACATGTTTTTCTGCATTTTTTTACCCAAAAATAACGAATTTTCCTCCCTGAAACGCGCGGAAATTTGGGCTGTTTGGTCATATTTGGCAGTTAGGGAACGTTTGTGGTCAGTAGATTTGTATATTTACAGAATTGACACAAAAAACAGCTTATTATAAATTTATTCCGGGTTCACTTCAAAATTGTGCTTTGTATTCGACAGTACATATATGTGCAAATAAAAGTAATTTTTCGGGTTTTTTGGGGTACATTACAAAAAACCCTTCTGAAATGAAAACGCCAGGGAATTTCGTTTCAGAAATTGTGTATCAGTAGGGTAATGTGGGGCATAATGCGACACATAAGCACATTATACCCCATCATGCCACTAAAACGATGGAAGGGCACACATTATTAAACTAAAAGTTAGATAAATATTTCCACTATACATATTAATACTCACACTTGCCTGGGAAGCACCAATTTCTGAACACCATTACTCCCCGTCGACGTACCCAATCCGTCGCATTATGCCCCATATACGGGGTACACGCGACACATTTTCAAGACATTATGTACAACATCAGCATATACCGAACTTATATAATAAATGCAAGACGGACTGCAATTTCTTTTCTTTTGTGGATTGAAACAATGCATAGGCGTTATTTAAAGTCATAGCAGCAGGCCAATTCGAGACATTTTATTTATTTAATTGGCGGGTGAAATAGCACCATAAAGTTTTGATTTCAGGAAAATGTCCGGGGTAGGGTTAACAATAATTATTTATCTATATCATGTTTTAATGTTTGGGAATGATCGAATATGTTTTTTTATTTCTTTTCTTTTGAACTAAGGTTACGATAAGATTTATTTTTCCAGGTTTTATTTCCTATCATATTTTTTCTCGTACTGGTTGTACCCGAGTGTCGCATTATGCCCCACAACGAGACAACCTGCCTCTCCCCCAATATGAGTGAATGTGAATATAACTGATGTACATAGAACTGATCAACTTAGTATATATAACTCGTCTTAGTTTACCAAAATACGCATGTAGCTTTGGTGGTAGTGGTAAGATGTTCTCGTTTTAACATGTATAAGACCTACCGAAAGTTATAAACCATTCAAAAAGGGGGTCACCAAATGTGGGTACCCCAACTCCGGCATTTCGCATGTGAGATTAAACAGTCATAATGATGTCGGTCCAATTGGGATGTCCACTTCTATGATTGGTCTTACTAAAATAATAAATGTGCGATTCAACTTCAGTCATGGAAAAATCATATGGCCTGATAACGACCGTCTGTCGCATTATTAGTCCAGTGCATTTATGAGAAAAAAATGCCATACCCGGAACTAATTGCAACAGAATTTTTTTTTGCTGGAATAAGTACATAAACCCTCCATAAACAACATACTAAAAATCGGCAAAAATCGGAAAACGGGAAATTGGTGAATTTCGTGAAATAAATTTGGGGAAATTTGGTCAAATCATCAATTTATGGATTTTCATGGATGCATATAAAAACAATCAAATTCACAAATCCTACAAATGGTATGTGTATTGTGTCGACATCAATTTCCTGAACCCAGTACTGAAAACCAGTCCCAGATTCATTACGTATTTTTCGAGTTGTGTGCCTTCAAAAACGCGAGTTTACCTGATTTCGGCCCATTTTTTGGGCCTCAATTTCGAAGAATGAGCCAAAATGCCTTATTTATGATTAATTATTAAACAAACTAGAGCAAACTGAAGGGATTTCTCAGTGTTATAGTAATTTCCTCACTAGATTAAACACAAAATATGATTAATATGTGTATCTATAATTAAGAAGAAGATTATATTCTCAAACAAAATGTGTGTTCCATTGTATGGACTTGGCCAATTTTGCCTCTGACACTGAACGTGTTTGATGAAATGCAATATTTGAGGTCATGTAACTCAATAATGTAATACCCATATGCCATGCTTTTCTTATAACCTTTTAAGTATGTTGGATTGAACAAATTGTAAAGGTATTAACAGGACATTATATAAGAAAATCAACTTATCGCCCTTTGAATACTTAGTTTTGGCTTGTTTCCAAAGATGCCAGTTTGAGGCATTTTTGTCCAATCTAAAGGTTTAGGGCCATAAAAACAAAAAACAATGGGTGTTTTAATGTGTAAAATTATTTGAACTTTCCTCCCACAACACTTTAGTGATAAAATATTAGCCTTACATTGGTTATGCCATAGTATTTCACTTGATTTCTTTCATTTTTCAGGAAACTGACTCCAAATTTTAACGTTGGTATAGGGGTAGGAAAAATCACAAAATGCAATCTTATCACCAAATTACAGCCATTTCAGACACAATGTTGTTTTCTTCCAGTTTGTGTACATTCCTGTTGCATTATAAAACTGCTTAATACGTTATCGGACGTTGATTTATAATTTTATGGTTATGTTGTATAAAAACAATCCCAAAATGCCAATTTGACATTTCACTGCCAAATTATGACAAAAAATATTATAGCTCTGTCAATAAACATAAACAAAGGAAATATGAAAGTATGTATGAAAGAACAATGTAAGCAGAAACTGTTAATATAAAGTATTCTGCTTCAAGATGCATCATTTTGAAGATTTTGTTGATATGCTTTCCCCTACCCCATTTTTCTGCCGTTCAAATTTGGAGTAAGTTTCCAAAATGATGAGTGAAATCCAGTGACATTCATTGGTATAACCATTGAAATGCTATTTTCTCAATAAAAAAATGATTTAAGAGGACAGATCACATCATTTTACACAATAAACTTTCGTTAATTTTTCTGAATATGCCTAAAATCCTTTTAAAATTGACAAAAACGTCCCACAATAGCATTTTCGGAAAAGAGGCTAGACTAAGAGTTCATAGGACCATAATTTTATTTTCTTCACCAATGTATTTGGAAATTCCTTCACAATTTGTTCAATCTAGTATTCTCAAAATGTTATGAGAAAAGCAGAGCATATGGATATTAATTTATTGAGTTACATGACCTCAAATATGGCATTTCATCACACGAGTTCTGTGTCAAGGCAAATTTGGCTAAGTCCATACAATGGAACACACATTTTGTTTGAGAGTATTTTATTCTCCTTATTCATAGATGCACATATTAATCATATTTTGTGTTTTATCTAGTGAGGAAATTACTAAAACAGTGAAAAAGTAATTAATTTTGCTCTAGTTTTTTAAATAATTAACCATATAATACGGCTTTTGGCTCATTCTGCGAAATTAAGGCTCCGAAATCAGGTAAACTCGCGATTTTGAAGGCACACAACTCGAAAAATACTTAAGGAATCTGGAAATGGTTTCCAGTTCTGGATTCAGGAAAATGTGGTCGACAAAATAGGCATGATATTTGTAGGACTTGTAAATTTGAATTTTTTATATACATTCATGAAAACCCATAAATTGATGATTTGACCAAATTTTCTCTTTTTTTCACGAAATTCACTAATTTCCCTTTTTCCGATTTTTGCCGATTTTGTGTATGTTGTTTATGGAGGGTATATGTACCAATTCCAGCAAAAAAAAATTCTGTTGCAATTAGTTCTGGGTAAAACCATAAATGCACTGGACTATATATGCCCCGCGTCGCATTATGCCCCACATTACCCTATCATCGATCAGTGATGACTAGTAGAGCACTATTAATACAAAAATCAGCTTTGTACTCGAAAGTGCAAATAAAAGTCATTTTTTGGGGGTACTATAAAAAAAACCCTTCTGAAATGAAAACGCCAGGAAATTTCGTTTCAGAAATGTGTATTATTGCCATTTGGTCAGTGATTGCTGGAGCACGTACTATTAGGCCTAATATAAAAATCAGCTTTGTACTCTTGAAAAAGTGCAAATAGAAGTCATTTTTGGGGTTTTTGTGGAGTCTCTGGCCCCTAAACGCCAGGAATGCGGAACTTAAGAAATCGGAATTCTTTAAACGTTCCCGGGGTTGAACAAATCTGGGGCATCAAACCTTTCGTACGCGATTTAGTCCAGTGCATTTATGGTTTTACCCAGAACTAATTGCAACAGAATTTGTTTTTGCTGGAATTTGTACATATACCCTCCATAAACAACATACTAAAAATCAGCAAAAATCGGAAAAAAGGGAAATTGGTGAATTTTGTGGGGAAAAAATGGGAAAATTTGATCAAATCATCAATTTATGGATTTTCATGGATGTATATAAAACAATCAAATTCACAAATCCTACAAATAGCATGTGTATTGTGTCGACCACATTTTCCTGAATCCAGAATTTGAAACCATTCCCAGATTCCTTAAGTATTTTTCGAGTTATGTGTCTTCAAAAACGCGAGTTTACCTGATTTCGGAGCCTTAATTTTGCAGAATGAGCCAAATGCCGCATTATATGGTTAATTATTTAAAAAACTAGGTCAAAATTAATAACTTATTCACTGTTTTAGTACTTTCGTCACTAGATAAAATACAAATTATGATTAATATGTGCATCTATGAATAAGGAGAATAAAATATTCTCAAACAAAATGTGTGTTCCATTGTATGGACTTAGCCAAATTTGCCTTGACACAGAACTCATGTGATGAAATGCCATATTTGAGGTCATGTAACTCAATAAATTAATATCCATATGCTCTGCTTTTCTCATAACATTTTGAGAATACTAGATTGAACAATTTGTGAAGGACTTTCCAAATACATTGGTGAAGAAAATTAAATTATGGTCCTATGAACTCTTAGTTTAGCCTCTTTTCCGAAAATGCTATTGTGGGGCGTTTTTGTAAATTTTAAAAGGTTTTTAGGTATATTCAGAAAAATTAACGAAAGTTTATTGGGTAAAATTATTTTATCTGTCCTCTTAAATAATTTTTTTGTTGAGAAAATAGCATTTCAATGGTTATACCAATGAATGTCACTGGATTTCACTCATCATTGTGGAAACTTACTCCAAATTTGAATGGCAGAAAAATGGGGTAGGGGAAAGCATATCAACAAAAACATCAAAATTATGCATCTTGAAGCATAAAACTTTATATTAACAGCTTCTGCTTACATTTATCTTTCATATATAATATCATATTTCCTTTGTTTATGTTTATTGACAGAGCTATAATATTTTTTGTCATAATTTGGCAGTGAAATGTCAAATTGGCATTTTGGGATTGTTTTTCTACAACATAGCCATCAAATTCCAAATCAACGTCCGATAACGTATTAAGCAGTTTTATAATGCAACAGGAATGTACACAAACTAGAAGATAACAACATTGTGTCTGAAATGGCTGTAATTTAGTGATAAGATTGCATTTTGTGATTTTTCCTACCCCTATACCAACGTTAAAATTTGGAGTCAGCTTCCTGAAAAATGAAAGAAATCAAGTGACATACGATGGCATAACAAATGTAAGGCTAATTTTTAAACACTAAAGTGTTGTGGGAGGAAAGTTCAAATAATTTTACACATTAAAACACCCATTGTTTTTGTGTTTATGGTCCAAAACCTTTTGTAATGGACAAAAATGCCTCAAACTGGCATCTTTGGAAACAAGCTAAGACTAAGTATCCAAAGGGCCATAAGTTGATTTTCTTAAATAATGTTCTGTTAATACCTTTACAATTTGTTCAATCCAACATAATTAAAATGTTATATAAGAAAAGCATGGCATATGATATTAAATTATTAAGTTACATGACATCAAATATTGCATTTCATCACACAAGTTCAGTGTCAGATGCAAAATTGGCTAAGTCCATACAATGGAACACACATTTTGTTTGAGAATATAATCTTCTTCTTAATTATAGATGCACATATTAATCAGTTCTTGTGTTTAATCTAGTGAGGAAATTACTAAAACACTGAAAAATCCATACAGTTGGCTCTATTTTTTAAAATAATTAACCATAATATAAGGCATTTTGGCTCATTCTGCGAAATTGAGGCCCCGAAAATGGGCCGAAATCAGGTAAATTCGAGTTTTTGAAGGCACACAACTCGAAAAATATTTAATGAATCTGGGATTGGTTTTGAGTACTGGGTTCGGGAAATTAAGGTCGATACAATACATATGCTATTTGTAGGATTTGTGAATTTGATGGTTTTATATACATCCATAAAAATCCATAAATTGATGATTTGACCAAATTTCCCCAAATTTATTTTACGAAATTCACCAATTTCCCTTTTTCCGATTTTGAGTATGTTGTTTATAGAGAGTTTATGTACTTATTCCAGCAAAAAAAAAATCTGTTGCAATTAGTTCCGGGTTTGGCATTTTTTCTCATAAATGCACTCGACTAATTGTGCAAATAAAACCCAGCAGGCTCTCGGATTATTCTGGACTCCTCGACCTTTGACCTCTTATGCAAATATGTATCCTGCCATGCGCAGGCGGCATATTTTAATTGGCGCGAAATTAAAACAGATATATTTGTTCTGACATTATGGCGCCAAAAAGATATAGATTTGCCCAATGCGATATTGTTCGGCTATAGTTAATGATTGGTAAATATGTTAATTTAGCAATGTAATCTCATGCCGCGTTGAAATTATATACGAATTCATCCCACTTATGCCGCGTACGTGGGACGCGCACCTGGCCGTCGGGTCGCGTGGAACAAGTGACGTCAGGTCTCGCGTTTTCCAGAACGACGTGCACAGTTTACGTCTGCTTCCAATTTTCTTGTTTCTGTTTATTTCTGTCGTGATAATATGTTCATACTAATCAAAATGAATTAAAATGTTGCAGCCGAGATCGTTGTGGACAGCTTGCCTCATTTTTCCTCTTATTGGTACTGGTGAGTATAGATTAAAACTATATTTAACCTATATTTATCAGGCCTTAGGCCATAATTATTGATAATAAATATATTCCTAGATGATCCGACGGAAGGGGGGGGGGGTATTTATTATTTATTTCCAGCTCGGCATAGATGAACCAAGTAAAGTTGATTCAATTCATTGCTATGTTGTATACATGAGGCCCCCCCCCCCCCCCCCCATTGAGTCCGGAATCCAGTTTTAAAATGACGCTGGAATCCGGAATCCAGCTTCAAATTGACCCTGGAAAGTGGAATGCGGAATCCAGTTTAACTTTAAGAAACGAATACCGATTTCACGTTCAGTTTACATGATATTATAGATCTTATATTCAATACAATGGAACCATGATCACCATGGAAACAAGACTTTGGCTTTATCATTTATGGTGTTATCCTTCATCCTTGGTTTTAAAGATCTTTAAGTTTAAATACACTGTGCTTTTTTTATTATTTATAATTTATTTATATTTTAATACTCATTACATGTGATAATCCATATTGGTGATACTAGTGTCCTCATCCTCATTGCTCACTACCAGTTGGTAGTTCTGACTTTAACTTTTAAGATCATTTAATACAAATTACAATTACAAGTCAAGAGTAGTTCACAAATCACACCCTCCCCCACTTGACAACACACCAGAGAACCATCTAGAGTAGAGGTTAGTACATATGGTTAGTACCCACCCACCACCCCATCCCGCCGCCCATAGTATCTTATGCGCTGCAGGAGCCCCTACGAGGTTAGTACATGTGGTTAGTACCCACCCACCACCCCATCCCCGGGGGATCCCGCCACCCATAGTATCTTATGCGCCGCAGGCGCTCATATAGTTTAGTACCCACCCACCACTCCATCCCTGCGGCGCATAAGATACTATGGGTGGCGGGATGGGGTGGTGGGTGGGTACTAACCTCTAGACTATACGAGCGCATGCGGTGCATAAGATACTATGGGTGGCGAGATGGGGTGGTGGGTGGGTACTAACCACATGTATACTAACCTCGTAGGGGCGCCTGCGGCGCATAAGATACTATCATACTATGGGTACCGTGACTGCGTGAGTACGACAGTAAGCAGTACTCACGGTGTACTCTAGAGTGCCTAATAAACATACATGTACGATTATTAAAATCGAGGTAAAATTCCCACCTGTACGATCGTTATTTGGTCCTGTACGTTTATTAAATTAACCAAAAGAAATAATTCACCAATCTTAAATTGTGTTATTCATAGATAAATCATAAATGAACTCTGTAGATTCACAGACCTGACTATCCATCAAAACTATTTATGTCACATGGTATCAGTAAACCAGTCAGATGGTGCATTTTGTTGGGATGTATCATGTCTGTACGTTTATTCCGCCCTGTACATGCACTATAATTCAGTTACGCGACATTTTCCAACCTGTACTATTATTCCACCCTGTACTTTTATTAGGCACTCAAGAGTAAGCTGTGGTGGTCGGAGTGTTCGAAAGTAATCCCTGGACGTTGGTCCAATCCGTTTCCGTGTCGGCAAGAAGAAACCGACCACTGGGGTAATCTTCGTCTCTGGCTATCCTTCGCACAGCGACGTGCATTTGGTACAGGCTGACCCCCTGGCCTTCACCCAGGAGTCAATAGCATATTTCTCCTTTAACATCGGTTTCAACTCAGACAGTTTTACAGTGTTGCTCAGTTCAGCAACAAAACTCCTCATCTCGGGGCGAGTTCCGTCCCGAAATGACAACCTACACGCTGTTTCTAGCAGCATACCGGTAAACACGCGAAATTTATGGGAATACAATTTCGATGCAATGGCCTTGACACTAATTAGGAACCGTAACTCTTGCCGGTTCAGGTAAATCTACACTTCGGACAACCGTCGCAAATAATGACCGGAAAGATAAAGAGCACCGTATACAAACGAATATATATGGACTAAGTCCTACAAGAGTGTGCTGCTGTGCATCAGATTGGATCCCATATAAAATTCATGATATTATGATCTATTATGACCAAATGAGGAACCAAATCGCAATATTTCACCCGAAATGGAATCCGTTTATATAAATACATGAATCCGGAATCCAGCTTAATTTGTGTCTTGAATCCGGCGTACGGGTCCAAAATGGGTCGAATCCGGCGTACGAAAAGGGGGGGGGAAGGGGCACTCATACATGTGCAATATTAATAAAATGTGAGTTAAAATTTATTTGAAGTGAAAGATGGAAAGAAATAATACCTGCCAATAAATGTCATGTTGTTATAACTTATATATATATATTATAATATATATTCCCAATTTCCCATCATTTACTTCATTTATAATAAAACACATATATATATATATTAATATCGCACACACATATGTTGTGGTGCAAACTATATGTCAAAAGATGCCCATGTCAAGCATATTTGCATGCCCTATTTGAGGCTATTTCTCTATGTGGTGTTCGGACCGAACTTCGGTATCCCGAGAAATGAGCAAATCCTTGCGGTACAGAACAAGCACGATTAGGCCAAAAAATAATATAACAATAACATGATTTTTGAGGGCGTTATGGTTTATTAACGGCCCGGCTGGAATGATTAACAGCCCAAGGGCCTATTAGCGGCCCAAGACGAAGTCGAGGGACGCTAATAGGCCCGAGGGCTGTTAATCATTCCAGAGGGCCGTTAATAAACCATAATGCCCGATGAAATCATGTTATTACTATTATTACCACAGTTTTGGACATTTGACCCATTTGAGGATTTAGTGGAATATTAAATGAAGTAGAATAAGAGAGAAATATTTTCAAGAACATTTAAATTTGATATCATTTGACTTGTCAGCTGACACAGACTGACGGAGTCTCGAAAATAGGACAGGGGAAAAACCAGTATTGGAGACGAGTAACAACCAATGAGAGGTTGACAGCTAAAATTATCAATGCATACTTACGCTTGATACAATAATTCAATCACAGCCCTGGGAATTAAGGAAAATTTGCCTAGGCAATATTTTTTCCTAGGTGAAAGAAATCGGCCTAGGCAAAAACAGATTTTACCTAGGCAATTTTGCAACAATATTGCCATCTCAAACCAATATGATTCAATAATAACCTGAAATGCTTAGTTATTTTGGAGAACATTTCCAGGCCACTACTCATCAAATATATACATTCCACAAATCATCTCCAAAACTAGTGCCCTTATTGGTAGCTAGTTAATGGCCCAGTGCCATGGAAACAATTTTAGGACAATATATGTAAAGAGTTATTTAAGGAAGTCATTTTGGCTAAATAGGTTCTATTTCTGATAGACACAAATCAATTTTAGTAATTTTAACCCAATGAACTTGTTTTACCTAAGCAATATAATTGCCTAGGCAAACTGATTTTGCCTCTGCTTTTACCTAGGCATTGCCTATTGCCTAGGCTAATTCCCAGGGCTGAATCATATAGCGTGAATTCCAATCATAAAACCACTATAGTGTCGAGAAAATCGGATGCATCTTCCCATTATTTTCTTGAAATAAACACGCCAGATCGGAAGTTGAAGGGACGAAACTCTCGCGATAATAGAGCTGGGACGGTTATGCGGTTAACCGGTTAACCACCAACTATGGCCGTGACCGGTCACGGATTTGCCGTGGTCGGTTAACCGTAACATCACTATTATAGTGTATGATCACTGTGATGGTCAGCTATAACTGGCTATAAGAGGGTTAATCTGTCTCCGTCAATTAAAATGAATCCGAGATTGACGGAACAACATCAAACGCGGTGTGTCGGCTCTTTGAAGGCTACATTGAACGAAACATCAAACATCCCCCGGACAACATCACATACCAACGTATATGTAAGTATTTCATTAAGAATAAATAATAATTGTTCGCCCACCACCCACCCAGCTACCGGAAATGCGGAATAATCAATCAAATATTCCGGAATGTATATTAAACCTTTCTAGTCGTCACTTCCGTGTCGGTGTGTTCAGCTTCCCGCCCGATCACATATCCCGATGGCGATGGAGTAATTTTACAAGGACAATAAATGAACACAACACAGCCTCACAGGGGAATGACATTGTATATTTATTTTATTCAGTAATAAATTGAAGATGTGTACTTAATTAGATATGTGATTATGTGTGTCATGGGTGACAACTTCTTTGTATAATGGGCAGGAGCCGTTCTCAAACTTACCATGTCAGTGAGCATCACAATCATCGCCGTTCTGTATACTGGGCTTACCCACCCATAATAGTACCTATAATATGTGGTTAACCGGTTAATCGCGTTTTTTTGCCGTTCATAACCGGTCACGAAAAACCCATAACCGTCCCAGCTCTACGCGATAATAAACGAGATCTATAGTTTCCGGGCGGCGGGCCGATAATGAACTAGGCTTCTCATTATCGGCCCGCTGTTTTGGTAACAATACGCTATTTGGAACGCCCCGAAAAACATTATCAATGGCCTAGAGAACGCCCTATAAAGTGGTAATAATAATATTTGTTTCCTATTTAATACGGTGCCAAAAAATTCCAGGTAGGTACTAAGGTAGGTAGGGATTTTTTTTTTGGTAATATTATTTTTTATTTTTTCCCCGAACAGTTAAGACACTTGCTTACTCTTTATACTTGTCACGTGTTAATGCTGTCCATGTATATTGTAAGAAAACAGTTAATGTAGCACAATAATATGATAAGTATTGTCAATGTGGACAAACAAATGCCTCCCAAGCACTCAACTATGCAGTTCTCTTGTAATTATTCTCTCAGTTTAGATTGTGGTGGCACATCTTCCTCAGAACACAATATTGACATATCAACAGGCCCAAGATGAACACCATGATAGGGCTTTTCTATGACTTTATAATAACATAACTTGTATGATATTAATTCAAACGTCACTTAAATATTTGGTCATACACATCAGGACCTAAGACACACCTTCACTGGCAGGATATCTCACATGCGCCTCAGTCACATTGCCCAGGGTGTAAATGTTCCTCAGTCTCCGACGCCCCTCAATTGCATTGAAATATAAAGACCACACCACACTGAAAATGGTACCGGTACCACAGGCCACACCTTGACTGAGGTACCACACCTCAGCGCTGATTCAAATTGCCCCCAACTTTGAAGTTCCTTATGCACACTGGCATTGCATGCTTGTAAGTTTTATACACCCATACAAACCAGTAGATAATTCCATGTGCTGTTTTTAAATAGTGCCCATCCCAGATGGGTGTTTGATATGGTAGACATGCAGTCATCTTTATACTGTCTGTATCCATACTAGTAACTACGCATGAACACTATGAATCCTTGATTGACTGGGTAGAGGAACTTTAAATTCTGATATAGAAAGTCTACTACTCTTGAGTGCCTAATAAAAGTACATGGTGGAATAATAGTATAGGTTGGAAAATGTCGCGTAACTGAATAATAGTACAGGGCGGAATAAACGTACAGACTGGAACTATTAGTACCATACATCCCAACAAAACGCACCATCTGACTGGTTTACTGATGCCATGTGACAGAAATAGTTTTGATGGATAGCCAAGTCTGTGAATCTGCAGTGTGCTGATCACTGTCAACAATCAGAGTTCATTTATCTATGAATTACACAATTTAAGATTGGTGAATTATTTCTTTTGGTTAATTTAATAAACGTACAGGACCAAATAACGATCGTACAGGTGGGAATTTTACCTTGATTTTAATAATCGTACATGTATGTTTATTAGGCACTCAAGAGTACATGTATATTGCTCTCTAGCAGATAAGACTTCTTCCCACAAGAGATGGGAGTTGAACAAACAAGATTACCACAGGCATGTTTTATAGACTGCATATTTACTGTATTGGTGAGGTTGGGATTCATCTGCAACCACAAATCAGCCCTCTTAATTCAGATTGTTTTGCTTCGGCAATCCGCTACGGCAATGGTATGCCGTGGCCCAGTTTGCTTCAGCAAATTGCTTCGGCAATGCTGATTGCTGTAGCCAATTATGAAGGCTGACAAATGGAGATACATGTATGTATTTTGATAGAAGTAAATTGTTTTTAAAAATTCCATCTAAAATTATTGCTGCTTAATGTAAACATAGTATATAGTATATATTTAGCGATATAGGTGTGCTTTAAGTGCTTACAATCCTTACATGCCAATTACATGCATTAAACAAAATTGGTTTGAAATTTGTGTTTGACTTTCGTAAATGGTATAATAAATAAATCCGAGGCGGGCCGAAAAAATCGGGGCGGGTGGCCGGGTGCCAATGATCATCTAGCAATATATTTATTATGGCCTTAACTTAAGATTCGACGAGAATCACCGAATCGATTCTCGTACAAATGTCGTAATGACGAGTAATGTCTAATGATTCTCGCGAAACTTTTCAATCTTCAGTGCTTTATAACTAACTTTATTAACTTAACGCCTGGAATACATATACTAGTACATGTAAGTGATAAACACGTCCCAGATTAACAGAAATTAGTAAGATGTAGAATATAAAATTATTAAATCATTACTGGACATACGTCGTACTAGTAGTAGATCACGCCATGAATCTCTACTCAGTACTCTGTCTAACCCTTTACCCAACAGAAGGGCCCTGTGCCAATGCATTCTCTTATATATGCGAGTCGACCATAGGTCGCCTCGCATATATAAGAGAATGCATTGGCTTAACACATTAAAAATTATAATTTTGTTTAGGCCAATGCATTCTCTTATATATGCGAGGCGACCTATGGTCGACTCGCATATATAAGAAAATGCATTGGCACAGGGCATAACTGTAACTATCACAATGTGGTCAAGGAGCCGGTTCCAATGATATCCATATTTGTATGGTTCTATTGAGACAGACCGAAGATATTTTAGGCTGTTGAAGCTTTATTTGGCCGGTTGTGGCCGGTTTGTTGGGTAAAGGGCTAACCCTGTGAGACAGACTCACAGAGTAGAGATTCATGATCTAACGTCGTAGGTCCCTGCGGAAGGATGCAAGCAGCAATGTGCCATGATGACATTGATGTGGTACATTGCACTCTAGGAAGGAAACGGACCAGCTCGTCCCAGGACCAACTCGGTCCAGTCGACCTGGGCCAGCTCGTCCCGAGCCAGCTCGCCCCCGGGTGGCTCGGCCCAACCCCAAGTGATATAATATGGGACATGACAATCTGCGGGATGGGATGGAATATGGAATAGACCGACAATCTGCGGAACAGAATTTCAAATTGCCAGTCCCAGTAGAAAACCGCAGCATATTTTATTCCTACCGTCCCAGTGTATAGACATGATACAAAGCGTTACAAGTGTTACATTATTTCTGAGACACCAGAGAGACCGCTCGTAGACGGGTGTTACAAATGTTACAAATGATTTAAAGTCCCCAGGATGTTTTTGTTGTGTGGGAAAATGGAATCTCCTTTCTTCTCAAAGGAGAAAAAATACCAGAGATATAATCAAGGCAATTAGAGTATAAACGCTCTTTATATCATAGACAAACGCTCTTTATATTATACTAGGTAACCCCGTACGTCGCTGCCATTACAGTTGCAAAATTTCCTAGGTGAAATATTATAAGTCTTTGCCTAGGCCGAATTCTCCCATCTACTGCCATTGCATCTTTTCCTCAATTCGCAGGCCTGCTACCAGAGAATTTTACACGGCATTGAGTGATAACTCTATTTCACAATATTTAGCACAATTCGCAGCTGAGGTGTTGTTTTCTGTCTCTTTTGTAAGAATAAAAATTTAAATCATATTTTGTTCGTTAACCCTTTACCCAACAAACCGGCCAAAACCGGCCAAATAAAGCTTCAACAGCCTAAAATATCTTCGGTCTGTCTCAATAAAACCATACAAATATGGATATCATTGGAACCGGCTCATTGACCACATTGTGATGGTTATAGTTATGCCCTGTGCCAATGCATTCTCTTATATATGCGAGTCGACCATAGGTCGCCTCGCATATATAAGAGAATGCATTGGCCTAACAAAAATCTTTTTTTAACACTTTTTACCATTTTTTCTTACATTCTTTAACAATTTTATAATTTTTAATGTGTTAAGCCAATACATTCTCTTATATATGCGAGGCGACCTATGGTCGACTCGCATATATAAGAGAATGCATTGGCACAGGGCCGTTCTGTTGGGTAAAGGGTTAATCAGTGGAAAACAATTGTACCCAGTGTCATACTCAACAGTTAACAGAATGGGACAAGAATATTCATGTAAATAAGTCAGCTAAATCCAGAAGACCTTTATAATTTATATAATCACATGTGCCATGTGTGGTTGGGGTTACATGTCAGAAAAGATTAGGGTCGGTACTCAGTAGGTAGGCTTAAAAATTTATTTTTTAAAATAATTATTGTATTGAGATATTTTTATGGCTTTCTTTTCTGCCTTGAAATTTACTGATATTATTGGGCTGAGAAAAGTTTTCTTTGCTTATTGCCAAATATGTTGACTAAGAAATCAACAGCTTCAAATTCACTTCAAATTTCAGAACTTAACTTCAGATTTAATTAATTTAATATAGACGATATCAAGTTTACTGCTTTAAACTACAATCCAGTGTAAAATAGGTTGGATTTATTCCATTCTGTTAATGTTAGGCTATAGTTTGATATTGTAACCAGCCTGTGTATATCAAATTATGATCTGACATCAGTATTTAATTTTAGTGTGAAATTAAATTTAAAACCAAAACTACTAAAGTAAATGTTGAAATTTAATTTAATTACCTTCCATGACTGGAACTTCCTGACATTTTGCGAAAATCCTGTGCCAATACATTCTCTTATATACTATGCGAGTCTTCCATAGGGAGCCTCGGATATATAAGAGAATGCATTAGCCTAACAATATTTACCATGACCTTGTAAGCCAGTGCATTCTGTTATATATGCGAGGCTCCCTATACGAGACTACTAGTAGGCTTCAGGGGTAAACAAATATTTGATTCGAGTCGAGGAACCCCACCCATCAAAGCTCAGAGCACTTGATCAGATATCAATTTTTGAAATTTGTTATTTCTCGAGATATGTACTTATTTGTGGCCTGGAAAAAATTCATCAAGGCTGCAGTCTCGGACATAATTGCAGATGGAGATGGATAACTCTAAAATCAAGTGGTAATATGACAAAATTTCGTGATTATCAAGTGATAATACGGCCATATTTTGTTGAACAACATGTTGATAAATAACACGTTTTGGGAAATTTTATACCATAGTTGACAGTATTTCAGCTGAGTGGTTATATAGTATTATTTTGTTGTAATTAATTGATTCTGATAACTGAAGCGTATTTTGAAGAAATGTTGTTGTTATCACTTTATGATATGGGGACCGTCTGATCAGGCCATAATTAAAAAGGTATTTGTTTGTCCTCGCCCCGACCGACTCGATTTTAATGCCCGACTGGAAATTCTTTTTTTTTTTTTAAAGTAGTGGTATGTTGTCTGAGAAGCTCATTTTCGGTCAGAAACTCCAGCAACTGTGACTGAACAGCATAATTATTTATTGTTCTTGTTGTGTTTTTCCAACTATTAAATTTTTAATTTGTTATCAAATTAATCCCTGACTATTTATTAATATTGATACCCTCGGCCTGCACCATGGAGGGGACCCTTAGTATGCCATTCCCCATTGCAAAAAAAAATAAAAAATTGGGTAGGGGTGTGGACATACAAACAATTTCTTAATTTTGGCCTCAGATTGAGTAAATATGCTTGAAAACATGAAATCAACACTACTAATAACTTGTTGAACCTTCACTAATGTTCATAAATTAGGGGTTTTGCAGTAGCTAATTTCGTGGGCACTGGGCGGCATACTGGTTTTTGTAATAGAATGAATCAACTTTAGTTAAAAGAGCGAATGCTGGTCTCGCACGGTAAAGTCACTTTGTTAACATGATGATACTAGTTATAAGCATCCTCTAGCCAGCCCTCTTAATTCAGATTGTTGGGCTTCGGCAATCCGCTATGGAAACTCTTTGCCATGACCCAGTTTGCTTCAGCAAATTGCTTCGGCATTGCTGATTGCCGTAGCCAATTATGAGGGCTTAGTAGCAGAGGTACCTCTGGTACAATATTACTAAAACACTCTTTAGAACTTTAGGACCACTTATAATATATGCACATCCTCAAATCCCATATATTGACTTTCTATTTCTTGACACAAACTATGAAGGTAATGATTTTAATTCACCG
>CP136066.1:212979328-213067163 GCA_032622095.1 Siphonodentalium dalli
CACGTTTAGGATACCCTTAAGCCAAACTCATTGCAAAACAGTCAAAAAGACTTGCAGGAAAAATATTTTTGAGTTGCAGAAAAAAATTGTTTGTTGGTCCTATCGACCACCCACCCAACCCGGCATACGTGCCCGGAAAAACCTTTTTTTTCCCCCACCCCCCCCCCCACCCCCCCCTGGTGTATAACAGTATTTAAGTTGAAATAACAATTTATTTAACAAGTTCTTTATGCTCCACGCTCGACACTGTTCGATTCTTCCCTTTTGCCATAACTCCCAAGTTCTTTGGTGTGCCTTAGCGTCTTCGTCTCTTGTCTATCTTCATCTATCTTTAACCTTCTCGACACGAGCTCTATTTTGGAATTTCATGAAGGCTGTTTCAATGTTTTGAATCTCTACTTTGCCAATAATTCACCCTGTAGGTATTGGCTGGAATTATACTGTCCTCGGGTTCTGCTGATGTCACGAGGAAGGAATAATCATCATTCACGCTTGCAGCCAGCTCTGGGAATAACGGTCCCATCAAACAGTCGCATGGAGAATTAATTCATCCGCACACACGCAGCCCAGCTCTGGAAAGACGGTCCCATCAAACCTAACTTCAGAGATAGTTTCAGAAGATAGTGTCCTCTGTTCTTCGGCAATAGAGAATGTCAGTGAACTTACGCCATGTTCAATGACAGGCGAATCCACGACTGTTGATTCATTTAACCGAACCGTTCTTACTGTGGCATCCACGGCTGTGGATTTTGTAGAGCTTCCTTGGCCTATAACCTCATTTGTTTAACTACGACTGCATCGACTGATGGCTTCGGTTGTGCCCTCTTCGGTGACCCCGCTTCTCCCACATAACATGCGACTCTTCATTTGAAAGCTTCATCAACTCTCTTTGCTTAAAACAGTTCTGGTGTTGATACTACCATATGGTCTACTTCGCCTAACTCCTTCATCCTCTGCATTTTATTTGTGTGCTGCCAGTGGTTAGTTACTATTAGGTAGTGTTTTGATCGTACATGTAGAAATTCTCGTGCTTAGCCTTTTGGTTTAATTTTAATAAAAATTATGTTGTAAATTGCCCCCCCCCCCCCCACAGTAAAATTAAATTTAAAAAATTGGGTCAGAACTTCCCCCAAGTGGCGCTGGCCAGATCATTTACCCCAACCGCTGTCTAGCAAACCAATAGTAGCAGTGTTTTGATCATACATGAATATGTAGACATTCCTCGTGCGCATTGACTTAAAAAATGGACACCAGATTCAATATCTTAGCCTTTTGGTTTAATTTAATAAAATTATGTTATAACTTGCCCCCCCCCATCCCCCCCCCGAAAAATAAACAATTTGGGCAGAACTTCCCCAAGAGGCGCTGGCCAGATCATTTATCCCAACCGCTGTCTAGCTACCAGTAGTGTTTTTGATCTTAGCCTTTTGGTTTAATTTTAATAAAATTCTGTTGTTGTAAATTGCCCCACCCCCCCCACCCCCAGTAAAATTTAAAAATTTGGGCATAACTTCCCCAAGAGGCGCTGGCGAGATCATTTACCCCAACCGCTGTCTAGCTACCAGTAGTAGCCAATGTTTGATCGTACATGAATATGTAGACATTCTCGTGCGCATTGACTTAAAAAATGGGCACCAGATTCAATATCTTAGCCTTTTGGTTTAATTTTAATAAAATTGTTGTTAATTGCTCCCCCACCCCCCCCAAGTAAATATTAAAAATTTTGGGCAGAACTTCCCCAAGAGGCGCTGGCCAGATCATTTACCCCCAACCGCTGTCTGGCTAATAATAGTAGTGTTTTGTAGGCTTCTCGTGAGCATTAACTTAAAAATGGGCACCAGATTCATGAAATCATTGAATCATTTAATAATAATGGGCTTTGATTCTCGCAAAAAATTGATGGATTTTGGGTTGTTCTGTTAATGATTGATATTAGTATTTATCATTTATGAACATGTCTGTTGCCAGAAAACGCAGTTGTTATTAGTAACCGCTCCTTTTGTTGAATCGAGCTTCTCATAATTTGTGTCCACCTTCCGTAAATTTTCACCAATGATATTAAGTAAAATGTAGAAATTTTCCGGCGTGAGCCTAGTGTATTTTCTGAAATATTCCTCGTCTTCGTCTTCAAGTTCTTTAATCAAGCTGTTAGTCGCCCCCAACTCAGGCCGACGGGTGATCCAAGATTTCTGCCAAAAGCGCCTGGCTCTGCCCGCTTTCCGGCGCCGTCGACGACGCAAAATAATGATTGCTATAGCGAGCGCAATTTTTTGCGCTTTTTTCTTGTTGATCTCCGACATTTTTATATACAACCATATCTTCTCACGTGAATTTCAGTCATCACGTGACTTGTTGCATAACATATTACCGTGTGCGGTCACCCACAACATTGTTGCACAACATTTGTTGTGTCATTTTGTTGCAGTGAGTGTGTGCGGACGCTTACAACAATGTTGTATGACCCATACAACATTGTTGCGACGCGTGCGGCCGGCTTAACATACTCACGTATGCTGAGTGATCTATTGCTACACAGCCGAATATAAAATGGCATGTTTTCCTTCTTGATGTGTGTGAGTAGGTAGTGCCTTCTGCACATTGACAGCTCACCCGCCATATCGCATCTTGTACATGTGTAGGCTGGCCATCTAACCATGATTATGTAACTGGAATAATGGTTAAACCTTACATATATATATCTACCTGTATTTATTTAAAATTCGTATATTGCCAGTGTGATCGTGGAAGTGATTTAGCTAATAGCAACCATCTAGGTATTTGGCCATGGTAGGGTTTTAGTTTGTTGCCACTGACGATTCTACAGTGGTCATTCTATCCAATTGCAATTGCTATACCAATTATGATAGTTTCTTTATTATCAAACATGGGCCCATATATTGGTTGTAACCTTGGAGCAAGCCCTGGATATTTCCTTTCATCTTGGTACCTATCATCTCCGACTTTGTAATTTATGTCTTGGGCATGCGTGCCATATTGTCTTTTCTGTCTCTCATTTACCAACATGTTCTTATTATTGTTTTATTCACCCTTTAACCCTTTACCCAACAGAAGGGCCCTGTGCCAATGCATTCTCTTATATATGCGAGTCGACCATAGGTCGCCTCGCATATATAAGAGAATGCATTGGCTTAACACATTAAAATTTATAAAAATTGTTAAAGAATGTAAGAAAAAATGGTAAAAAGTGTTAATTTTTGTTTTTTTTAGGCCAATGCATTCTCTTATATATGCGAGGCGACCTATGGTCGACTCGCATATATAAGAGAATGCATTGGCACAGGGCATAACTAACTACCACAATGTGGTCAATGAGCCGGTTCCAATGATATCCATATGTGTATGGTTTTATTGAGACAGACCGAAGATATTTTAGGCTGTTGAAGCTTTATTTGGCCGGTTTTGGCCGGTTTGTTGGGTAAAGGGTTAAGACTGTTCATTCCGTTTTGGATTACGGGGTACTGTTCGGGTTTACCATATTTCCAGGACATCACAGAACTCTTTTAAAAATATCACTTTCGTAATTGCAACCTTCATCTGAATTCAGTGCATGACAACTGCCAAACTTTGCATCCACATCAAGTATATATATTTTTTACACAGGTGGTGGTACACTGGTCGGGACATGCATAATTTATATCCATTTAGAAAAGGCATCTCTTACTACTAAGATGTATATGTTCCCACTCGCAGTTCGAGGCAATGGTCCTGATATATATGTTGCTATTCTGTCCATTGGGGCACCAACTAACATTTTAGTGGCTTTGTTGCACCACATCTATTACATCAGTTCTCATATACCAGTAGTACATTTGGAGCAACTTCTGGATAGTCTGTTTGGTCCCGATGTGACCAGAAAGGACAACGCTGTTCATTTAATTGAGCACTTCAGATCTTAGTTTCTTGGGTACCATCAATTCGAGATAGTCAGTCATCTGTACCATTAGATTTGTAAAATTTCATGTATAACAAGGTTTCTCATAATCTTATTTCCAGGGAGTCTCATAGCAACCAATAATGGCGCATCTCTGGGGTGAGAGTATGTACATGGCTGTGGGATTGTACCCATATTGATATCGGTTTTCTTCTGGCCACAAAGTACAGACAACTTTACATATTTTGTCACATGAATGTGTCTGAAGAGATCTTATTGGACCATCTCCACCCTCTGCCAAAAAGAGGTCTATCACCAGCTGTGTATCTCTATTGAGACTGCTCATCACATCATCTCACTTCATGTTTTATGCATTTTTTGAATGGCCCACATCTGCGATAATCGATATAATCTCATTCATTTAGTGCCGGGGATTTTCGCACGTGGATAGGGCATCAGTATTTCCATTTACTTTCCCTTTTCAATAATATATGGCAAAGTCGAATCTGGATAGATGTTCAATCCATCTGGCTATTCTACCCTTTGGATTTTGAAGACTGAATAAACATATTGGTGCTTGATGGTCTGATCTCACCTGGAAGTGTTTACCTAGTAAATCCTGACAGAAGTATTTAACAAAGTGTCGGACCCCAAGGAGTTCCTTGTCAGTAACGCAATGATTTTTCTCTGCCTCATTTAAGGTATGGCTAGCATAAGCTATGACCTTTCTACTATACTGCTGGTTCGGAGCTCCGCCTATTGCATAGTCTGAAGCCTCAGTGTCTCATATGAACATTCCTTCGTCCGATGGATATGCCATAGTTTGTGGACTTGTCAGTGAAGACTTCAGATCTTGAAAAATCTGATTGACATTCCTCTGTCCGTTTTAACTTAAAGCCTTTTTGTAACAATTCTGTTAGTGGTCTGACTATTTTTGGAGAAGTCATTCTGGCCACCCAAAATCTTTGACACATTGTCTTCTATACACAATTATCTTAAATTGTTCTGTGAGCATTGTGTTTTGCTGAAAAAATAAATTTAACAAGTTCAAGATTTATGCAAAATAAGAACATTCCTGCACACAGTACTATAATTAGACGGCAAATGGACTTACAGTGTATAACAATTTTATACCTTATTGAACAAGGTGCACATAACTCTCAAGATTCATGCATCTCTTGGAGTCCACAAAATCTGGGCCATATGAATACACCGAGCAAGTTGGTTTGTAAACCATCTAAATGCTGAATCCACAGGCAGAAATAAATGTATGTATTTAGCAAGAATCAAAATAAATGCAACTCTTAGAATCCAAGCAGCATGGGCCACAGCAGGGATATAGCTTTTTTAAAAATGCACGGAACTTTTGAAATCTATTCAATCAAAAAAAAAAATGTGGACTTGTTTGCAAATCTGTCAAATAGACAGAAGTTCAGTAGTATTGATTTATCAAATGTTAATAATCAAATTTGCTTGGATGAGGAGATTCTGACGATTAATACACAAATAGCGCTATATGCGTATAATCGTCTCGTTTTTGGAATTTCATCATCTTCTGTCATATTCCAAAGAGCGATTGATAAGTTTCTGACAAGATTACCATTTGGTTGTAGCAGGAGAATCATACATTGATTAAGAACATTTATGTAAAGTTGTTATCATATTTGAACAAAATGGTCTTCGCACAAGAATATGAAAATGTCAATTTATGAAGCCAAATATTAGATACCTTGGCCACATAATGGATAAATTGTTACACACCGGTGAGCACAACACTGACGCTATTGTAAATGTTCATGTAACCTTTTACAAAAAACTGGTAAAATCTAAGATAGCAGTTGTAACCTATTATGACAAGATCATTAGAAACGTGTCTACAATATTGTTTCCTATGTACGCGCCTTGTACGGTCCATTGGGTAAACAAGTGCAATGGAATTGAACGGGTGAATGTGACCAAGCATTTCCAATGGATAATTATAAATTAATGAAATAATATTTACTTGTTTATTACAGTCTAGTTTTGCCAACATGCGATGTCTCTCCCTATGAGATCGGTTATGTAATCAGTCATAAACTGCCTAATGGAGACGAGAAACCGGTTGCATTTGCACGTTAAGGGCGTTAAGTTGAAAATTATTATCCGCAGCTTGATGTGGAACCTTTGTCATGATTGTCTCATAAGCTCCTCCCATTAGTGAATATGTGTGGAAAGCTCCATTGAAACTCCTCCCAGAACACGTCATGTATGTGCTGTCACCGATGGTGGTCTTTGATTTACGCAAACAAAAAAAACTAACAATTGCAATGTGGTCGTAAATGTATATTATCCCTAATGAACCGGAGAACACGATGGCGAAATCGGAAGAGTATGGTTCGATACCATCCACCATAGATTACAATACACCAAATATTATCCATAGACTTCAGTGTTAACATCTGAGGCTGTGCATATACGCAGGAAAGCATTGGGGATTCATACCTGTATAATTCCGTAGAACAATCTTTGAGACACAAAATGATCTGGAAAAAAAATCATATGTAAACGGATTGGGTCCAATTTTCATTTTGGTGCTTTTGATATTACCCTCATTCCGCAATAAATTTCAATGGGAAACATACCGAGACACTCCCATCAAACAACCAGCCCTCTGACATTTCAATTCAAGTTCAATATCCAACTCAGATTGATATATTCTAAGGGGCTACATATTTATCTCATTTTATATGCAAATTTCCCTAACCTATAATCAACCACTCGGCTGCCGGGTGTGATTTTATGCTGATTCTAGGTTGGGGGTCCCAGGGGAAATCACTCTTGGAATTTGGATTTGGTTTATTATAACCTAGCGATGTATGTTAATTTTAGAACAGCTTTGGCTTTAAATTATAAAAAAAAAACACGAATACAGTTATTTTCAGATAATTGTGCAAGTGCCTTTCCTAATCGTAGTCTTCGAATGATCCGACATTGGCAGTGGTTATCATTTCAAAATGCTTCCGGCTGGGGGTTATCGCCCCCATTATAGCCCATGAGCTATCTGAACGGTTCGGAATGCGTGCATCCGAATAGTTAATTGAATTACGATCGCGTTTCACTGCAAAAAAGGAAGACGCTACACATGTAGTATGTTGAATTCCTCATAGTGTTCGTGGCCACATCCCCGTTATGAAGTCTGCATTGTATTGCTATCAGCTGCACCTATTTGACTTGTAAACCAATCAGAAGGTAGAGTGGACTTTCCAAAATGAGTATCTCGTTATTTTTAGCCTGCTGCATTCAATGATAGTTCATCGACAGTCCAGCATTCACTCCGAAAAAATTCACTCTTGAAAATGTTGATTCCCTCCGCTTCAAGTATAAACGCGGTTATGTCATTCCATTGGTTGAGGTTTTTTGGCATCTATTAATTTGGATTGTATACTATTATTTTCTTTTGTCATCGCATCGATTTTTCTGTCAAGAAACTGTGCAACATCGATGATATAGTGCCCTGATTTTGATTGCATGTCAGATTTTGCACAGGTGACTAGGAATTAATTTTTGTATGCAATAATCGACAGACATGGGATAGAAACATTCGCGTTCCTAGATAGCCTCAGCAAAAGCACATTTCTAGCGTACTGCTTTGGTGGATGTATCCCACTACAGATCCACCTTCTCTGCAACGAGATTCTCTTATAAAACCTTTGCGTTCGCTTCATTTGTTACCTCTGCTCGTAATAGAAGGTATACCCGCAGCATACAAATGAACACCTCTGAATGGCGATCAATTCTCTGGATACGTTTTATTGCAGTTAAACATATCCTCCTAGCCATTATGTATGTTGGCGTTTAATACCAAATGCGTCTGTGTTGAGCATTGTTCACTATACCGACTGTATAATTACACTGACATGTAGCAAATTTGTATTACGCGCCCAGTTTCTGAGCTTGTATTAACAAATTATATGTAAGATTATTTGTTGTATATACATTAGCGCGCTCTCTCGAAGTCTTTCGTGTTGTGAAGGTTTGGAGACCGGTTTAGGTTAAAGATGCTCTGTCAAGTTTCCCAGTTTCACGAAGCAAGGACTAAAGGTGGACTTAATCTAAGACGTAAGGTGGATCTTATGATGTTTCTTTTCCGTTTCACAAAACAATCTTAAGTCCATCTTAAGCAGAATGTTAAGTTCCCGCACTTTTATACTGGTCCGCGTCCAATTATTACAGCTATGCTCAGAATATATTGGTTCGGACATTTATTAATGGACAGATTTTGACAAAATAAAGTGTGCGATACGGTCGCCCACCCCCAAATTATACTATATAAACCGAAAACCGCACCCCTCTAGCCCGTGTACTCGCCACAGGAAGTGGTATCCAATGTCGTTTCGGTATTTATGGACAGATTTTGACCAAATATACGGTGCAGTAGTGTGGCCCACCCCAAATTATACTATAAAAACCGAAAACCGCACCCTCTAGCATGTGCGGTTGCCACACGATGTGACAAACATGCCACTCATTGCCATTTCGGTATTTATGGGCATTTTGACAAAATGAAGGGTTCGGTAGAGTGGCCCACCCCAAATCATACTATAAAAACCGAAAACCGCACCCTAGCCCGTGAAGTTGACCAAATAAAGTGTGCGGTTGTGTGGCCCACAGCACCAAAATTTTACTATAAAAACCGAAAACCGCACCCCTCTATGCCACAGGTGTCGAAAAGGGTGCCCATTGCAGTTTCTGTATTTATGGGCAGATTTTGACCAAATAAACGGCGCGGTAGGGCGAATGAGTGGCAGGCAGCATGGATCAACGTCCAGGAAAAATACACCTCCAGTCGTTTAGGCGTTGCCCTCTTACCATTTACCTTAATACAATCTTTAGTGAGTCGGGAAGGAAAAGTTTTGATGTTTGCGGTAATGTGCTCGCTGTAACCATCTCTGCTATCGGCAACGGTGACTCTTCCTTTCCAACCCTCACGATGAATGGGGTAGTACAGATTCTTCTATTGGTTTTTCACCTGCGTACAACACTTCCTGTCGCATCCAGGAAAAGTGCCACCGTCAATAATATATTCCTCCGCCGCTCTGAGCTAGTTCTCTGTGTACATAATCAGAGTGAATGGTACAGCGCATATACAGTATACCTTTATAACTTCATTTTTGCCATCCTCCACTTTACAGATACCCCACAGGAAGCAACACTCTAACACAGTACTATGATCTAATCGTCCCTTGCGGTTGAATCTTGAAAGTATTATTTTTAGTGTAACGGGTTTGGGGCAACCGTGCAAATGTTTCGCGTTAACGAGCGCAGTACCCATGGAGCCCAGTCTCTTGTGGTATGTCTCACTTGGTCCGAGCTCCTTCAGGTCTACAACATCCCTTCCTTCTCAGAACCGGTTATATTTCTGCCCCTGGGGTACCCTCTACGTGCATTCACATTAAAACATTCACACGAACCTTTTTCCCGGGACTGGGCTGTTTAGCGATGGTGAAGTGAAACCTCTTACAGCCACCAAACCGACAAATTGCTCTGCATCTAAAAAGGGTGCATTGTTCTTTCGAGATTTGTTGTCTTTCACCCTATTATATTTAAAGATTAAAGGGCAATATTCACCTTTCTCTACTACTTTTGTGGCAAAGATATGCTTCTTTGTCCACTTTCGCCTTTAAACGCATCATTCGTGGGTTTAGTAGGCGCTCTATTCGTGGGTCTGGTAGGTGCTCTATTCGTGGGTTTAGTAGGCGCTCTATTCGTGGGTTTAGTAGGCGCTCTATTCGTGGGATTAGTAACAGCTCTATTCGTGGGTTTAGTGTGCGCTCTACTCGTGGGTTTGGTAACAGCTCTATTCGTGGGTTTAGTAGGCGCTCTATTCGTGGGTTTAGTAGGCGCTCTATTCGTGGGTTTAGTAGGCGCTCTATTCGTGGGTCTGGTAGGTGCTCTATTCGTGGATTTAGTGTGCGCTCTATTCGTGGGTTTAGTAGGCGCTCTATTCGTGGGTTTAGTAACAGCTCTATTCGTGGGTTTAGTAACAGCTCTATTCGTGGATTTAGTGTGCGCTCTATTCGTGGGTTTAGTAGGCGCAATTCGCTGCCATTCTATGGCACTAATCTTGAACTTAAACGTCTTTTCCGACACTCCATTCTTTTGTTCCTGTCCTGTTCATAACCTGGTAATAACCCCAGCTTCTGATTATCCTTGCAGTCTTTCTCTGTTCTCGTGTGTGCTTTACCACTACTCGATAGCAGACACATTTCTTAGCTGCTGGTTCAACGTGACTTGTATCCGTGTACACCACATCGACCCATTGCTTCGTTCGCTCATTACCATCTGACACCACCGCGTTTTCACCACCACAGTGAACAACACCAGAAAGGAAGTTACTGACACGTGCATTCACCACAACTAAAGCACACATTAAATCATTCTCAGTTTGCTCTTTTGTGCTGAAAGTCTTTTCTGACATGTCATGTTGTCTCCAACTATTTAAATTCTTGTCTTTTCCTGTCCTGTTTGTCTTATTGCGTTTACAATAAACCTAATATGTCATTAATATTGGGGCCAGAAACCACCATGGCGACCACCGAACACACGCCTGAGACATGATATATATTGTATCGGTTTATCCCTATTCCTCGAGATCCTCTCCTGGTTGACCAAACCACTTACTAGATCATACGTGTCACCAGATAACTTAAATATCAAACAGTTTGTCACAGAAACCTGTCGTTATTCTCGCAATGGGATCCACTATATACGTGTGTCATGTGTTGATGATGGCACATTTGCCCATATATTTATATTCTTTCGTTCAATCGAATGTGTCACTCATTTGGGACCAAGAACCACTACGATGATGATAACCTGTGTGAGACATGGCATATTGTATCACATTCGTATGGCCAATGATGATAACCGAGTAACACATGAGTGAGCCATGTCATATTGTATCACATTCGTATGGGCGATGATGATAACCGAGGAACACATGGGTGAGACATGTCATAGTGAATCACATTCATATGGGCGATGGTGGTAACCGAGGAACACATGAATGATGGCATATTGTATCACATTCGTATGGCCGATGATGATAACCGATGAACACATGAGTGAGACATGTCATAGTGTGTCACATTCGTATGGGCAATGATGATAACCGAGGAACACATGGGTGAGACATGGCACAGTGTATCACATTCGTATGGGCGATGATGATAACCGATGAATACATGGGTGAGACATGGCACTGTGTTTCACATTCGTATGGGCGATTGTCTTGATTCTCATAAGATCTGCAAGGTTTCCGGTGTGATTGAACCAATTCCGACATACGTGCAACTAGTATGGTAGATCGCCATTGTGTATTCCCTTGCCTATTGCCAAATTTTCTGAATCACTAAAAGTCTTATATATGGCACACGCCACACTCGTGTGGGCGATCGTGGTGTTGGTCCTTTTATGCATTGTCAGACACCAGACATGACTGACACATGTCGCACTCGTATGCTCGATCACCGGTGTTGGTCCTTTATGCATTGTCAGACACCAATTCCTTCTGACACATCAAAGGTGTCAAAATCGACTGGCGGTCTTTTTCTTCTCTTTTTTTTTTTACATCAAAACTAGTTAGTTGCATCATAGTTCCTCGTCAAATGTGCCCAAAAATCGAAAGGTGATTTTAAATCAAAAGCTGGCGTTTTTTTTACTTCAAAACTCGTTGCCTGTTTTTTTTTAACATAAAAAGCTGGCGATTTGACTTCAAAAGTGGTGACAATTATTTCACATCAAAAGCTGGCGATTTACATCAAAACTCGTTAGTTTCATAAAAATCTGCAAGCCTCTTAAAATTTGGCTCCATTTGAAAAGTTTTCGCATGTCTATATACGTGTATTAGGCAATACCCAGAATCTCTGAAATCGCCCTATCCTTACAATAATATTAACCGCTTCAACTGGAAATGTGTTAAAAAGTTACGTCGTGAGAGCGACAACAAGATCTGATATTTCTAGCTTCAGATAAACTATTATGTCGCGACCTAACTTCCTTAACCGGTTTATGCTTGTAGCGCATGACGTAAACATCGGGTGCTAGAATGCGCATCGGGTCATCCCTGCATGATTTCTCATAAGAAACGTGATTTCAAGTTAGTCATCTCTTTTTAGTGTAAACAATATTTTATTCTCGATAACAAGTGTGTACATACATATACAAGTTTAATTACAACACATATATTTATTACAAAATGTTAATACGTGTGTCCCAGCATATAAGAGTTGAGAAAATGATCTGAATGTAGGCTTATATTTGTCATTGGATATTCACATGGGTGATAACTGGTTTATCATTAATATCTAATTGAGTTATGTTGACTGCGAATTAATAATGGATATATATAGCTTCCTGCCTGCCCACCCCTCAGCGCATATAGGGCCCCCATCAACCCGTTCAAGAAGACAAGGGTTACCGCATTGTTGATAGCATCGTAAGTAGAATATATTTCTGTACTCTTGCGAAGATATCAATGTTATGATCTATTGGTAATGACTGTGATCCTTTAATAAGATCATTTAAACATGGTCTGTTGCGAATACCTTGAACGCATATCGTTCGTTCGTTCGTGAACTTTCGACAGTATAAGAAGTGTTAAGTAGTCTCTGTCAGGCCACAATAAGTACAATCGGCATTATCCTGTAAGTGATTTTGGTGCAAGTGATCATTCAGATTACTGCATTCGAGACGTATTCGACAGTGGATTATTTGACTTTGCCGTGTATTTGCATACTCGTAGAATTGTTGAGATTCTATGCAATCTTTATTCAGGAATTGTTTAAATTCGGAAACCGTTTCGCACATTTTGCTTCGTCTGATAATTCATTCCAAAGTTTAATAGCATTTGGTATGAATGAGTTTTGTAAAGAGGTAGAAAAGCACAAGGGAGGTCTTAAGTTATCGTGCCTGAATGGGTATCCACTTGAAGTTGTTGAATCCTTTGGGACATAGTTATATAGATATTGTGGGGTTGATTTTCTCGTCATTTTATAGAATTGAGCAAGTTTTGATTTTTCTCGCCTTTTCGATAGTTTCTGCCATCCAAATTCTACCAATAATTCATCCCTATTACAACTCCTAGTAGCCCCAGTTATTATACGTGCTGCTTCATATTGTATATCTTCTAATAATTGTGATTCTTCAGCCGTGCAATTGTCACACAGAGGAAGCATATTCCAAGACGGGGCGTATAAATGATAGATAAATTCGTTCTAATGTTCTCCTATCTAGGGCATATTTATTCTTTATAAGTGTGTATAATCGTTGTGCGGCTCGCTCTTCAATATCTTCGATGTGATTTTTCCACTTCCCTTCACAATTAAATGTCAGTCCTAGATGCTTATGTTCAGTAACCTCTATGATATCTTCCCCTGCCATCCTAAGGGGTGGATGATCTTCAATAAGATTCTTCCGTGATACTAAGATAGACTCTGTTTTCAATGGATTAAATTTAACGGCCCAGATTTGCGACCATTCATATATTCGCTGTATATCTTGGTTAATTACATTGGCAGCAAGGGTGGGGCCTTCAACGGCAAGAACAGGGAAGTATCGTCCCCAAATAGGCGAATTATACTAGTTACCCCTCCAACAATATCATTTTTGTAGACCAAAAAGAGCAGAGGGCCGAGTAAGGACCCCTGTGGGACTCCAGCTGAAATAGGCCTCCAATTAGAGCTCGCCCCATTGATTGTAACTCTCTGCACTCTAGATTCCAAGTAATTCTCAAGAAGTTTATACATATTTCCTGTTATTCCCATTCTTTTCAATTTAAAGAGCAGTCCTCGATGTCAGACCTTATCAAAAGCTCAAAAGCTTTACTAATATCGCAAAAAGACATATCTTATTTCTTTCCCCTCATCTAGCGATGATATGATATAGTGATATATGTCGATTAATTGACATACAGTACTGTCGTTGGGAGTAAACCCTGATTGCAGATCGGACAACAATTTGTTTTCACGCAAATAGTCTGACAGACGACGGTATGTGCATTTTTCAAAGATTTTAGAGAGACAACTCAGAAGGGAAACAGGGCGATAGTTTGACGGTATACAGGGGTAATCTTTTTAAAAGATTGGACATATATTTGCCTTCTTCCACTCAATGGGAAAGTATGCATGTTCTAAAAAAAAATATTAAAAATAAATCTTAATGGTGCAGTTAAAGAAGAGGCAGTTTTTCAATACCTTTGGGCTTATGCCATCATAACCGGAGGCTTTTGTCGTCTTAATTGACTGTTGCATTTGTGAACAAGTTCGTCATCAATTTCTATGTCACTTAGTTCGCTTTCTGTTAACTAGTCAACGCGAGGTAGCTCTATATCCCTTTCGTTTGGCAGTGGCGATATAGAACAAAAGTATTTGTTGAAGGTGTTGGCTTTTTGTAAGTTGTCATTTATCACTCACTTCATCGTTAAATATTAGTGCTGGTATAGGCTTAGGTTCCGTTTTCATTAATTTATTCAAAGTTTTCCACCAAAGTGAGGACTCAATTAAGCATCTTCCCAATATACTCTGGGTTTTGGCACAATAAGACTGTTTGGCCCGTCTGATAGCCGAAATAACAGATTTTCGTTATGATTTATATTTTGACCAAGCATCATGAGAACATTTACGTTTGGCTGCCTTGTATAATCATTTTCTCTGCCTTATCATACCACGGATTTCGTTATTCATCCATTTTTTTTTCATTTTGGCGAAGAGTTACTTGTTTGTTTGGTATATATTGCAATGTTATTTCATTTATTTTATTTGTCATTATATTCGCTAATTCGATGTATGGGATCTCCACCGCGTGTCTGTTTATACATCGACATAAAGGGATCACACACGCGTGTTTATACAACGGTGAAGAGATTAATTAACACGATCCAATAAATGCTTTTTCAAGCCAGAACATCACCGAAATTCTCAATTAATACAGATATATGTGTGAAAAGGCAATAATAATTATATACGAAATTCATAAATATAAGTTTGAAAATCACCGAAAAAATCGGTTAAATTCATAAATATAAGTTTGAAAATCACCAAAAAAAATCACCGAAATTCTCAATTAATACAGATATATGTGTGAAAAGACAATCATAATTATATATTAAATTTCATAAAAACCCCAGCCGCCAGCCAACAATTATCAGACAACGCATGGAATCAGTTATTTATTTGTCAATATGACTATTCGTATAGTTCTGGCGATCACATGCATCACCCGGACACCGGCAGCCGGCACCGCCCGAAGTTCGAAGTTATAAGCCCTCGATCTGAACCTCCCTATTATTTATTTGATTCAAACACATTCAAATCAAAGAATGACCTCTGCTAAATAAATAGTGTGCTACTAGCAATTGTACGTGTGCTAAGCGTTAAGCTATGTCTCTTTGTATTGATTTAAACAATATTTATTAGCCCCAATATTACATTTATGATGAACAACATTTAGATGATGGAAACATGAGTAGAATAGAAAAGGGGAAGAGGATTTAGCAGCAAGCAGATATGTGCTTTTGTTGAGCTATCTCCTCAGACAAGTAGAAAAATTGTAGAAATCAAGGAAGATCGAGCGAATGGCAAGTGGTCGAGTTAGAGAAACAATAGGTTTAAGAAGTGATGGTATATTAATATTATGATGTACAGACGAGTTTACAATAAGTGTTGAAATGATAAATAAGCTTATGTGGATAATAATGAGAGGGGTGTATTCACAAGGAATACGAGACAGAGATAGGTGAAGCGATAGAAATAAAGAGCTTGTATGTGAAAGAAAAGTCGGTACCACTGTTATGAACATTTTTAGACTAACTTGTGGAAAGAATTATTTTGAAAATGAATTGTTTTGAAAATAAATGTGGAAACTAAATATGGAAACTAAATATGAAAACTAAATATGAAAATTCCATGGGTTATCGTTGCTATGCCGTTGAATTGTTAGTGTATTGTTTGAAACGTCCGCTTTTTTGAATGAAGTATTGCGTAGCTCGGAATATTTCATTATTTATTTCAGATGATAGCAATGGTATGCCTTTGAGTAAGATCTTGGTAGTTAAGAAAGTCGGGTCAATATTTGAGAATGAGTCAGACCTGAGTTGAGTATATCTTTGACAGAATAATAGAAAGTGTTCAGCGCTTTCTACATCCCCGCATACACATTTGTCACAATCGCGTAAATGGTTTTCACGAAGGTCACGATTTAGATTACTACACTTGAGTCTTAGGGGGTGTTTATACATTACCCGGCGAAGATCGCATTCGCTTTAGCCGGCAGCGATAACAATAGAGTGTTTATACTTCGCCGGATAAGAATTACGGCTAGCCGGATACTCAGCTATACGGTTTTCAACTTTTGGATAAAATGATTTAGTACAAGCACCTGATTGTCGTATGGATTCTAATTCGCTCTGCTGTTAAGTTAGATGCTTATCTGGGGTCATGCCGTCATGGGTGATTACCTTTCAACAATTAACTCGAACAATATTATTGTGCAATCGCTGATAGACCAGCCCGCTTTTCACCTGTGTATATATTGGTCAGTGTGCCAGTTTTATTGTCTCTAATCAGCTGTCCGTCGGTGGTCACGCACCTTGGTTATAAGCTATTATTATAAATACTAACTGATGATGGTACACGTACTCTGCATGTGCATGGTACATTTGTTGCGCATTCGAGGTAATTAATTCATGTACATGTATGTCCATGTATATGTGGAAGAAATGGGATGGCACGTTTCTATGGATTCAAACTTAATGGACAATTAGTTCAATAATCTAAATCTGAGTGCGCCGTGGACATATGTACACAGGGACGGGTCTAGAGGGCCTGATTTGGAGGTGTGGGACTGTTCATCTTTGGAATTTATCGACCGACCGTGGTTATGGCCAGGTGTGAGAATTTTTTTTAATCTGAACCCTGAAAATTGCAAAATCATAGCATCCAGCCTTAAGATTTCCAATTGTTGGACATTTTCCAAACTTGACGCACCTCTAAGGTTGGATCATTTCCAACTGATGGCCATTTCAGTCCAACAATTTGGCCAAAAATTAAGCAAATGTTGCCTAAAAAACTCACCAATAACAAATTGTTGAAAATAAAACTACGAGAACAATTTCAACATATTGCTAATGTCAAATTTCCAACTATTGCCGTGTCAGGTATGAAATTTCCAGCTTTTGAATATTTTGATTAAAGTTGGGATGAGACACCCCCATCGCCACGGCCCTATATACATGGTGAACGCCCGAGTAAAATGAAAAACATATTTTATTGTATAATGTGCAATCGGAAAATGTGTCACATTTGATTCGCATTGTTGAAACTTATATAATTTATATAATATAAAATCCAATCCGAATGATTAGACACCAATTTGTAGATGTATGCGACGAAAAGATATCAAAACTGACAATGACCATGCTTTTGGTGCGACACTCACTTCACAGGCTGTCTATGAACCGAAACAAACCATTAACAATGTTGTTTAAATATCTATAAAATTACCAATAGCAATACCTGAAAGTTTGAGTTGGATATTAATCATTTCGGCATTTCCATTTCTAAAAAGTTTCATTTCACTATACTGCCCAACCATATCTCTAATAGGAAGCGGCTAGATGTTTACAGGTGTACAGCAATATCATATTGCAGTTCAGTGAGAACTAAAACGAAAACTATTAACAAGTAAAGGAGACACATGAATATATGCTTATCTTCGCCGGCGATGTGTAAACACTCTGCCCAACCTTCGCCGGCTAATGGGTTCGCCGGGTAACGGCTTCACCGGCTATGTGTAAACGTCACCTTAAACGGGAATGCAATATTTGGGTTTCGCGATTTAAACAATAATCAAAATGTTGGACTTTCAATGAATTTCTCCGTTTTTCTATATCTAGTCGTGACTTGAATATCTCTAAAGACTTTGCGCTTTTAGTTTCGGGTGTTAACTCATTCCACAGGCGAGTAGCAGATGGAAGGAAGGTGTTCATATATGCCGAGTTGTCAGCTTGCGGAGGTCTCTTTGTATTGCCGGTATTATAACAATCACTTTCATCTAAAGAGTTTTGCCAGGGAAATTTAAACATAATTGGAATGCTCATTGCTGATGAAGTATGTCTCCATTGGAAAGTAGACTAAATGTTGTATTGTGAAGTATCGGGGGTTTATTTAATCCGATTAGTACATTTTTGGTCCGCATTTAGAGGCTTTCTGGCGTGATGAATGAGAAACCTAGTAGTTGTTGTGATTTTCAAGGATTAGTTGTTTTAACGGAATTATGAGGTGGTGCCTTCATGAAACCAATATATTTTATATACGCCTAATAATGATTATCTTGTATTTTATATTATATATATGCCTAATAATGATGATCTTGTATTTTATATTATATATATGCCTAATAATGATGATCTTGTATTTTATAATATATAATCGCCTAATAATGATGATCTTGGAGGCGCTACCATTTCTGACTATGGTTTTCTTGTTTACATTTGTGATATAGCATGGTGGGTTGAGCGCCATTTGCAATATATGTTTACAAGCATAACATTGATCACCCTCGTATTTTATATTATATATATGCCTAATAATAATGATCTTGGAGGCGCTACCATTTCTGACTATGGTTTTCTTGTTTACATTTGTGATATAGCATGGTGTATTGAGCGCCATTTGCGATATTTGTTTACAAGCATAACATTGATCACCCTCGTATTTTATATTATATATATGCCTAATAATATGATCTTGTGGGCGTTACCATTTCTGACTATTGTTTTCTTGTTTAAATATAGACAGACTTTGTTCGTATACCAATCAGAAATATGGCATAACAGTATGTTATTGTCAAATGTTTTTCCTTTGTTATGTAAACAAAAGCAAAAAACGTTACAGAACCTGGCTTTTGTTTAGATCCGGATATGGTAAACAAAGAGCAGTATTTGTTAATGTTTTCCTGATATGGAAATAATAAAGAGCGTTTATATCATTTGTGTGTGATTAACCAATAGATTTGAGCTGTGTTTTGTAAACAGAAGCAAAACTTCTGCAACACGAGCAGGCTCTTGTTTACGTACACCATCGTGTTTGGCATATGAACAAAACTATATATATTTTAATATTCCTTCTGCTGATGGCGATTTGAACAAATATGAATATTTCTGCAACGAAAGTTAGGACCTTGTTTGTGAAACGCACTTATGACTGAAGTTTGAACTTAAGACCATCTTAAGTCCAAACTATCGGACACCATTATCAGGAGATTTTTGTGGCAAAATATCGTCTTTCCAAAGAGAAAATTTTAACACGTTTTGAATTTTTGTCCGCCTATCGTGTTGTGGAAGTAGTATGTTTTTCTACCATGGACCGATTTGCTTGTCAATGTAACAATGGTTTCTTTGGATATTAGTAACAGGTTTTCTGGATTTTCAATACTAATTATTTCCAGGAAACCATGCATAGTGCTCCGTGTGGTGCACCTGAACAACGGGTCTATATAAGACAACCACACTGTGTTGTAATCGAAAATGCTCCCAAAACGGCAATTTGGAGGTGGCATTGTCCCTTTAGAACTATTTCCCCTAATTTCGTCTAATATGAACTCAAAGTCTTCAGCTTAATCACGATTTGACCTTCGCTGTGTCCGACTGGTTTCTGTCCTATACCAAGTTTGAAACGCCCCGTAATTATGCCTTCACCTATGCGTACTGCTACCCCATCCTACGATTATCACAACAACCTGCCTTTATTTCGCGCTTTGTAAAAGAATCGTGTCGCATCGTTGGTTTGTTAAGTGGTAATACAGCATTGATGCCTGCGGCAATATTTTTAGTCACGCGCTCGTATATTTCCGAATGCAACAAACTTCTTCAAACACCTTATAGTAATGGAGTATAATTATGAGTATGGTTATTTTTTCCGATGGATCTTTATTCGCAAAGTATCGAAAGCACTTTGTCCCATGCACCCAATTCGACAGAAAACTATTTTTATATTCATTTTATTCGTTTTATATGCTTTCTATAACTGGAAATAATGAAATAGAACTTTAGCGATGTACTAATTCAGATAGTTTTGATGGTCAGCTATTGGCTTTTCAAATAGGAATTTTCATATTGTTTTCTCTCTAAGGAACACAGTCACAAAAAACCACATTGTCCCCCTCCCATGGAGCCTGACGCATGCATATTACTACGAGCATAATTTTCATCACGCAGCAACTAAATTATTGAAAACTCTGCCCCCTCCACTTTCTCACTCTCTCTCATTCTCTCTCTCATTCTCTCTCTCTATCTCTCTCTGCCTCCTGCTATCCCTAACACTATCTTCCCGCTGTTTCCATCCCCAACTCAAACTTAGTTACTTCTCCTTTAAAAAACATTATTTATATCCTTTCCCGTCTGATCGATACCCTCCCTCACTTATTGGGGAAGGGGCATGTCGCCAAAGAGGAGAAGACTTCATATAAACCCTCGGGCTTGTTGTCTGATCCTCATTTCCATACATTATCTCTTATATGTTATATATTTATGTCATTTGTGTATTATGTGTATTATGTTTGGATTTGGAAATAAAAATATGTTTACACTAAAAGACCACATGCGTGTGAGTGTGAGCGTGACTGATTTGCTTGTCGAATTTCAGAAAACAATAAAGTAGTTTTAAAGATTCCCTGCTTAGTGTAAACATATTTTATTCCAATCAAAATAATAACATATATAAACATTTAACAGACATTTTACAGGAGAATAGAATAATATAAATTCGATTGATTGGAAAGGGGATTAAACAACAAGCCCACGGGCTTTTATTAAGTTTGCTCCCATTTTGTTTCGCGCCCGCTCTTCATTAAGTGTAGAGAGGGGGTCGGACGGGAAGGAATGAAAATATCATAATTATAGTAATGATGATGTCGTTAGAAGCAGGGAGAGAAATTGTGAACGAGAAAGAGGTAGAGAGGACGAGAGAGAGAAAGAGAGAGCGAGAGAGATAGAGATATAAAAGGGATGAGATGCTGGGAGAGGGGGTAGTTTTCAATAGTTGAGTTGATTTATTGCGTATTAGTAATGATGCTCGTCTATAGTATTCTTCGTGCGTCAGGCGCCATGGGAGGGGGTCAAGCCCAGATATTTATTGGTTGCATTTGTCAATTTGTAATTAGGCATAAACAGTGGGGAATATCATGATGCCGCATAACTCGACCAGAATTCAAAGCAATTCGTTGTCCGTATGTATACAGGTGATAGAATCATGGGAATCTTTTTGTTCTCATGATATATGTCTGAACTGCATTAAATATTTCTTTGTTTTCGCGAAGGCTAAGCTCCCTTGATCCCCGCAGTAGAGTGTTTTCAGATAGGGCAACATTGGGTAGGGAGTCATATAGTTCTCTTCTGGGCTCTTGATAAAGTGTACATTCAAAGAGATAGTGGTAAGTTGTCTCAAATTCCCCACATAGACAAAAGGGGAATTTTTTTAAATGATTATCTGTCAGGTCTCCACTCAGGTGGCTACAGTTCAGTCTTAACCGGATATGAAGGATGTGTGATTTACGGCATTTACTATGATAAAAATGGGCAGGTGGACGCATATTGTCATTGTTGAGTTCCTTTTTGAATTCGTCGATTGTTCTGCTACCCTTTGTAGATTCCGGCAGTTTGTTCCATTCAGTAATTGCCGCTGGTAAGAACGAATCCATATAATAGTCATAGTTAATATTCGAGGGTAGTCTTATATGTTCAAATCTGAAGTTATATCTAGAGTTATTTGCCTGGATTGGTCGAACATAATTTCTTAAAATTGACGGGGCAGTTCCGCGTATCATTTTAAAAAACTGGCATAGTTTGTGTTTTCTACGACGTGAGGAGAGGATTTCCCAGCCAGTTTCTGATAAAAGACGCGCGTTACTCGTACTGATGGTTGAGCCTGTTACTATTCGGGCCATTTCATACTGAACCTTTTCAATTTCATCACTAAGATAATCACGGCAGTTATCCCATACGGGGGAGGCGTATTCCAGTATTGGTCGGATAAATGTATAATGTATTTTTTCAAGCGTTACTCTGCTTATAGCCTGTATCTGTGCTTACGTACTAGATTTACTCGACTCCATGCTTTGTCAAGCATAGATCTGATATGGATACACCATGACCCCGTGTTGTCGAAAGTGAGCCCCAGATGTTTATGGCTGTCAACCTCAACAATTGTCGCGGTTCCCATGGTCAAGTGTGGATACTGTCGTTTCTTTCCTGGAGATTAAGAGAGCTTCCGTTTTCAGGGGATTGAATTTTACAAGCCATTCTGATGCCCAACACATGAGAGTTTCGAGGTCATCGTTGATTAGTTTTGCGGCCATAGTGGGGTCTTCGATAGTAAGAAATAGAGAGGTGTCGTCAGCAAATAGACGAATGTTGCACCGTATATTTTCGGTTATATCATTAATATAAATTAAAAACAGAAGTGGGCCTAATACTGACCCTTGTGGGACACCGGCTGTTACATCTTGCAATTCTGAGTGTGTGCCGTCAATGACAACTTGTTGTTGTCTGCATTCAAGATACGATTTCATTAAGTTATACAAGTTTCCTCTTATACCAATTTTTGTCAGTTTGTTCAAGAGGCCACGGTGCCAGACCTTATCGAATGCTTTACTTATGTCGCAGAATATACACCGGACCTCTTTTCCGTCGTCTAGTGATCGACATATATTGTCATATATTTCGGTAAGTTGGAAAACTGTTGAGTCGTTGCGCATAAAACCAGCTTGGTAAAATGATAGGAGTTTGTTTTCATCGAGAAATTCCCATAGATATTTATAAATGCATTTTTCATAGACCTTCGATATGCAGCTTAGTAGGGAAATTGGTCGATAGTTTGACATAAGACTGGGATCACCGCTCTTGAATATGGGTGTAACATGGGAACACATCCACTGGGGTGGGTAGTAGCTGTTTTCGGTAAATATTCTAAAATAGAATTCAAGAGGACCACAGAGCGAAGAGGCGCAGTTTTTCAAAACTCTAGGACTTATTCCGTCGGGCCCACTTGACTTAGAAATTTTGAGGCCTTTTAAAGCTTTGTAAATGTCAGGGGCTGTGATTTTTATTTCGCTTAATGTAGATATGGGGTTATCGGGGTCGAGCACTGGTAGGCGTTTCCCGACGTCATCAACTGATGAAATATTACAGAAATAGGAGTTGAAAGAATTTGCTTTTTCAGTTGGTGATATCAGGAAGTCGCCGTTTGTGTTTAAGGGGGGTATTGTTCGATCGCGGGTTGCAAAAATTACTTTTTGAAGGGTTTTCCACCAGGAAGACTGGTCATTTGATGGATTGTTCAATGTATTTTCATTATTGGTGTCATAATCGCGTTTTCTTTTTCTAATAGCCGATGTTGTTTCATTACGTTTAGATCGAAAGTTTGCCCATGTTTGTGGTGTGTTTTGCTTTTTAGCTATCTTATGTAATCGATTTCTTTGCCTCATCAGCTTCCGTACATTACACGTAAGCCATTGGGGACTACCTTTTCGGATCTGTATTATCTTATTGGGGATATTTTCACTGCATACCTTCTTAATTTTTGCAGTCAAATTGTCTGCATGAGCTGACAATTCAGATGTTGTGTCATAATTCCAGCTCAAGAAGTCTTCGTTCATGGTATCGAAGTCAGCCAGATTGTAATTCCAGACACATCTAGTTAGGGTTGTAGCCGATTTATTTTTCAGAAGTTTTATCCGAGCTACAACTGGACAGTGATACCTAATTGTGTTGTCGAATATGTTGCCAAGAACACTAGGGGAATCAACAAGATCAGGGTTGCTAGTCATGAGCAAGTCGAGAGTAGACGAGGAGTTTTCAGTAAAATGCGTTTTATCCTCGACCAATTGGGACAGTCTGACAGACCTCGTTCGCTACATATGCCGTTTATTTTTCCATTACCGTTGTGTACATAGTTTTCATTGAAATCTCCACCTATTATGACATCCAGGTCGGTGTCGCGCGCAAGGGAAATGTTATTATTAATTTTCTTCCACTGGCTTGAGGGGGAGTTGGGAGGGCGATAGAAGCATCCAACAAGACAGTGCTTTCTGTTAATTGTAACCTCTACCCAAATAGTTTCTACTTCGTTACTGTCAAGATCTTCGCGTATTTTGAAAGGTATATTGTCGCGGACGTAAATGCACACACCCCCTCCTGTTCTCCCATCGTTCCTGTCTTTGCGGGCGGGATCGTGGTAACCAGGAAGATGGATTTCTGAGTCCGGGGTAGAATGATCGAGCCATGATTCGGTTAATAGGCATACGTCGTACTCGCCACTTGATGTTTCGGCTGCTAGTATATCTAATTTATTTCTGATACTCTGTGTATTCAATACAAGTACAGAGTGAATGTGTTGTTCGTTCGAAGGGCATGGGTTAGTCTCGACGTCTCCTGCGAGGATCATGAGAGATTCCCTGCTTGATTTCACACACATAATACCAACATCTAAACATTTTCTATACCAAACAATAACAAGAAAACTAAGATGCATGCATCAGGTCACCCATGAACTATTTAGCAATAGAATAATTCAGTTCGGTTGCGGTTTCACAACGTTACAACTGACATACGATTACACAAGACACACCTTGAATGTGGAACTGTGTAAGAGTGAATATTAATGTTCTAAATCCCATGTTTCACCTTTAGTTGTGATTGGGGGGGGGGGGGGTGTCGTACTTTATTAACACGCAAGTAGTGTAATTAAGTACGGGTAATTAGAAGTAACAAATCGTTTAGTTTCTATCGTATCGACTGAAAGGGGTGAGCAGATTATTGGTGATGAATGTTCTCGTTAGCTGTCAATATAATATGCATATTTGCCCCGTTACGTTTATACACTGTAGCATTGGCGGGCCAGAGTGTGTTGACATGTTAATTGTTTGGTTCATTAATAACAGATCAGCGGGGATTTGTCGTGAAAACGTACACGTATACGTGGAAATATGCTACGGTTACGGTTAAATTAATGGTTCTTCTATTACACCACCGTGTATACTCGGTTTAAATAGGTATATTATATAGGGACGTGTGCTCAATTTTGGTGTGGACCGATGATCGAAAAAACTAAATCGGAGGTAAATGTCGCAGGCCGGAGGACCATTTTTTCAATAATTTTTTTAAGAAATTGAGCAGTTGCAACAGAAGCAGCAAAAAAGGGTGTACAATTGGCAAATGATGAGGGGCGGTGTGATGTGTAACTAGGATTGAAATTAGATATGCAATTTGGAGATTATTGGATGAGGGATGTTATATTAATTATATTAAAGGGACGAGAGGGTTTAGTTGTCGAAAATATTTGTTCCAAACACCGTAAACAGATCAATATTAAAACGCATACATTTTGGTTCAAATATACGATCACTATCCCTTAAAGGAATACGGTCCTGAAAAAAACAATATTATTTTCTTTCAATATACCGATAATATATATATAAAATGTCCATTGGGCGCATATAATCTAATATTCGGCCGCCAATCGTTATTTTTATAACGATTCAAAAAAATTCCGAAGTTAGCCGAAGATTTTGTTGTAGACGAAGTCACGTGATCATCAGCCCGATCACGTGATTGTCACATGTAAACAGAAGCATAGCACGTGATCGATCACGTGCTAACTCATTGACAACGCATAGATACGCGACGGCGGTATTTTAAGTTTGCATGTAGTCGATCGCGGCCTTTGACGATTGTCGCGTTATCACACTGCGAATGCAAAACTTCGCCGAAACATCGCCTTTCTCGTAATTAAATGTCGATCTTTATCGTGTTATTATTACTATTATTATATGTATCGCGATGTGTTGTTACTATAAAGCCATGCCCGTATATTATTCAGTTTTGCGCGCATTTATCTATATAAACGCGTGCTCGTGTTTATATATATTTTTTCGTTACCGGAATAGTTCAAGTTATATTATATATGCATATCAAGATTGCATATATACGCGAAGACTTGCACAGTTATTAGGCAATTATCATCTCGTAAACATTCCAATTTCCAGATGACATTAGTCGTGTGTCAATAAAGAGCGTTTCGTTTTAATTATCGTAACGCGGTAAAACAACACACAATTGGTTTATTGCTGTCGGATTTAATCAATTATAATCAAGTCATTCATTACCAATATGATATGTTCATTTTTCCTTGGTTATGAATCATGTAATTATTTGGGCAATATGGTTTTTATATATATTTCGGAATATTGCTTCCCCCACCCCAAAACAATCTAGCCGACTGTCACTGGTGGAAATTCACTACATCTATGCATCGTTATTGACCTATTAAATTAGCACTCTAGCGATGCGGTCTATTGAATATAAATCGACCTCTATGTGGCAATTACGCATAACAATAGGGTTATAAACATCCAATCATATATAACACTTTTTGAAGGAGGGATAATAATCCGGTTTAATATGGAATCACATATTCAAGTGCTCTTTATTCGCAATATATCGTAATAGTGAACGCTCTTTATTGCGTCAAGGTAAAGGGACTCGACTTAGAACAGTTGTCATCGTGATTTTTTTAAATGATTACACCAATACAGGTCAATACATGTACACGAACTTCCGATATGCATGCTTTATATATCCTTCCAAGTCATAGCAATTTCCGCTTTATTAAACTCTTTTTATTCGTACCATATTAGGAAAACTCTTAACATGGAACGCTCTTTATGGAGCCATGGTGAAGGAAATGGGGAATCGACTAAGAATAGTTGTTATCGTGATTTATTCAACATACTCTCCACTTTAACTGCAATTGTATGTATTCGTAACCATGACTGACTTGTCAAATTAAACGCTCTTTATTTGGTATATGTAATCGGTTTCTGATGATTGCGCAACGGGTTTCCCACAGAAATGCCGCCAAATGGCACGTAAACGAACATCGTTTGGAAATGAATACAGCATTATACCTAACTGAGAGTCACTAGACCGGCCACAGCCGAAAACACTGCATTTATATGGCAATGTTACGAATGAATGATTGTAAATACGGGACACTCGGGGCATATATACGGAAAATTAAAACAACATCGTGAACACGCGCCCGAATAGAGTTCACATGCCTGCTCATGTTTTTATAAGCTTTATTTTTGACACGAAAGTGTTACCTACCCCGCTCAATCGGCCTTCTATAGTTTTTTTGTCAAAACAATAACTTTCCAAACAGCGCTTAAGACAAATCACAAGTGAATATAACTCACCGCGCGATGACAATCAACCATGTGTACACAATGCTATTGATATGCCCCGCAGTAATTCCATCACGCTCACGAGCTGATGTCTATTCCGGATTTTCCATCGTCATATAGGTAGACACAAATAACTCCGATTCCGTGTTTTTAATTAGTTTACCTCGCTTGACGTCATGCGAGGTTTTGCGACGGAGATAGCCGACAACCGGTGGCGGTATTATTTATTTATTTCTCGGCTTAATTATTACGCGATTTGTATGGGACTTGGATTATTGTGATCACAATAGGGGTGGCTTTCCGATAGAGTTTTGTTGTTTCATGAGCACTGTAATCCCTTAAACATCATGCTTACATAAAGACCTACTAAATTTTACCTAAACAAGAGTCTGATTGTGTTATAGAAGGCAGCATAATGCTACTGGCTAATCACACACAAATGGTATAAACGCTCTTTATTATTTCCAAATAAGGAATTGAGCAACAAAGAACGCTCTTTATGTTTACCATCATAATATAAAGAAACACCAGGAAAGTAACTTTTTATGCTTTGTTTACATAACAGTCGGCAAATTTACGACTATAACATAATGTTTATGAGATATTTCTCATTTGTATATTAACAAAGTCTGTCTATATTTGAATATTATTTCGTTTGTAGCGGTGGAAATATGTTCACATGATACCCACCAAGGCCTTCATACCTTTAAGGTATACTACAACTGTTTTTCTTTTCAATAGCAGAATACAGAATGCTATTAAGAAGTGACACAAAACACAGAACATTTTTTTAATTATAAGTATTAAGAAGTGAGAGATATGTGAGTCAAGGAAACCAGTAACGAAAGGCAATATTAACATGATTTGTCAGAGAATAATTGTTTACGTTCCAATGAATATGTACTGGAAACAAACTGTCTGTACCAGACTTTCATAAACACAAATTATGTATTAATGATCATTAATGGTGTAACGACATATTTCGTTCTTTAATGTCTCAAATGAAAGTGTCAATGACACTGTAGCTCAACTTTGAGAAGAAGTTAAATTTGTGTGATGAGCAATGAATGGAAAGATTTAGAATTGAATTTGGAAATCCAAGATGGCCGCTGGCAGCCATGTTTTTTTGTCGGAATGTCCCCAAAATGACTCATTCTCATCTACATTCCAATTTTAACAGCCATGAAAAATTTCATGATGATCAGACTAAAGGTACGACCTGTAGCCCGTGCTAAAGGATTTAGTCATACAAAGATTAAAATCCAAGATGGCTGCTGGCGGCCATGTTTTTGGGTCAAATGATCCCAAAATGACTCGTTCCCATCTACATGTCATTATTAACATTCTTGACAAATTTTATGATGATCAGACTGAAAGTACGACCTGTAGCCCGTGCTAAAGAATTTAGTCATACAAAGAGTAAAATCCAAGATGGCTGCTGGCCGAATAACCCCAAAATTACTCGTTCCCATCTACATGTCAATATTATCATCCATGACAAATTTCATGATGATCAGACAAACAGTACGACCTGTGGCCCGTGCTAATGGATTAAATTTTGAAATCCAAGATGGCCACTGGCGGCCATGTTTTTTGTCCGAATGACCCCAAAATGACTCGTTCCCATCTACATTCCAATTTCAACAGCCATGACAAATTTTATGATGATCAGACTAAAGTTAAGACCTGTAGCCCGTGCTAAAGATTTAGTCATATAAAGACTAAAATCCAAAATGGCTGCTGCGGCCATGTTTTTTGGCCGAATGACCCCAAAAGGACTCGTTCCCATCTACATGTCATTATTAACATTCTTGACAAATTTCATGATGATCAGACAAACATTACGAACTGTAGCCCGTGCTAATGGATTGAATTTTGAAATCCAAGATGGCCACTGGCGGCCATGTTTTTTTTCCGAATGATCCCAAAATTAATAATCTGGTCTAAATGTTGATGTCAACAGCTATGACAAATTTCATAATGATCCGACCAAAGGTACGACCTGTAGCCTGCATTGTTGACGCCTTACGTACACACATACACACGGACGACAAAGCCATGGCAATAGCTCAAACTTTACAATTTAACGACATTTTCGGTCTTTAACAGTTTAATAGGGGCCCCCGGTGGTCCAGTCGGTAGAGTGCCAGGTGTTTTACGTCGTCCCAGGCCGTCCAGCGCTGACGAAGCTGGTTCTAACCCCACCATAGGGAGGGTGACCGGAATCGTGTATCTGGGCAAGTTTGTCAATTGCTTTCCGGGGGTCGGTGGTTTCTACACGCAGTGGAACAACTTCCCGGTGAAATTGAGCCTCTGCGTGGTCTTTCCTCCACCCGTAAAATTGACAACGTCGTGTGTGGCCTAGCGGCTAGAATGACGATAAACCCTAATAAACAACAGCAACAACAATTAATAGTTTAATGACATTTTTCGGTCTTTATAATATCTCAAGATATAGGGGGTATTTGGATCTCTAGTTTAACGACATTTTTCGGTCTTTATAGTTTAACGACATTTTTCGGTCTTTAATATCTCAAGATAGAGGGGCCCCATAGGGGGTATTTGGATCTCTAGTTTAACGACATTTTTCGGTCTTTGATAGCAAAATGGAAGAAGTACATATTTGGAAGATGTGGTGGCCCTAAAAAGGAAAGTTGTTTGGTGGTCTTGAAATGCAGTTTTTCTTAACAGTCTTCCTTGATTAAAGTGATGTGAAACACTCCGGCAGACACCGGGCAGAGTGATCAAATAAATAGAAATTAAGAATAATCTTTCTCAAAGTAGTTATTTGTTACGAATATTAATCCAAATGGATGTTACACAACGTCATTCTTATATATTAGTTAAATGCAATGACTCTCGATGGCAAAATGATTTTTGTTTAATTACAGCCGATAGTTGCGCCCCGAATCGAGATGTAAATATTTACAATTTGGAGTAGTTCAGACGATGTTCTATATGAAGTGGTGTGGTAGATCTTTTTGGAAATTTTCAGTGATGTTAGTAGAATGATAACATTCCCCACGTTGGAAAAGTGCCTGAGCACTAACTTATCAATTTCTCGCTCCCGAAAAATTCCATAATATGTCTTTAAACATATACCGGTATATAAATCTCCGAAAAAAAAAATTCTAAAGCATTAAACGATTTGCTATATTTCCACTAGGGCATATATTTCATCTGATTTTGCGAGAATCCATATATACTTTTTCATGAGAATCCAGGGTAATTTGCGAGAATCTAGATTTGGATTCTCGCCGAAATATAAGCCCAGATTTCACTCTGAAGTGTGCCTAAATGGCATAAATTGTACCTTGGTTCCCATGTTCGCTATAAACTAGCTTGAAATTCGCAAACCAATGAATTTTTTTTCTTCAGAAAATTTACATTTTTATGATTCGCGACATAAATTGTCACCAATAAAAACAAATTTGATTCATCGTGGAAGTTAGTCGGTGACTATAAATAATGTCACCATTCAACTGAATGTTGTTGAATTCTATTGAGATGTGGAGCAGACAATATATTGGGAGGCTCGGAGGCTCCATAGCATGAGGCCCCACCCCCTTTTTCGTATGCCGTATTCCATGCCCTGTTATGAGGTACGCCGTATTTCCGGCCCCTCTGTTAGGAGGTATTCGGTATTCCAAAAATACCGGTATTCGTACGCCGACCTTCCAAAAAATGAAGTTTTCATATATTTTTATGTATTCCATATGGTATTCCGTATTCCAACTTCTGTGTTAAGTGGTATTCCGTCTTCCATGGGGGTGGGGTGGGGGCCTCTAGCATCTGCTCCTCAATCCTTACCAGATGTCAGTAAAAGTTTCCCATTTCATTATTTCAGTTCTTTAGCAATCTTAATCATTATATGTAATGCCCTGACCATGCTCAATACTAGCTTGAAATTGGCGAAACAATGATTTTTTTTTCTTCCGAAAATTTACATTTTTATGACTCGCGACATAATTGTCATCAATAAAAACAAATTTTATTCATCGTGGAAGTTAGTCGGTGACTATAAATAATGTCACCATTCAACTGAATGTTGTTGAGCATATTTCAACCAATTTTGGAAGTTTAAATGAATATTTTCTTCACACTCAAAGTCAATTGACAAATTTCAGGATTTTAGCCTGCTTCGTTGGGACCAAATATTTGTTGTGCACACTGAAGGAACGTCTACCATCACTCGATAGGCCAGATTATGCCCTGACCATGCTATAAAGTATTAAACTAGCTTGAAATTGGCAAAACTATGAATTTTTTTGGGTGAACAAATTTACATGGGAATCTCCATAGAAAACGGTTATATTTCGATAAAAACGAAAGTAATGCGAAATGAAAGTCGGCACTGGCCAGAATTGTGCAGAATAACATACGAGTCAAGTTATATGCGAATATTTGACCTCATTCGATTAAATAGTCTCGTATTTAAGGAATCAATGCCAATGGCGCTCGGACATGTGGAAATTTTTTCCGTCGCACTCGCAGACTGTAAGGCGGAATTGCGAAATGTAAACACGCATTACCTTTTGTGAGAATAACACAAGCGCAGACTTTATCAAAGTAATGCAATACACAACAACAAATAGGATAAAACGGATATAAAAACGGTATAAGTGAGAATAAACGTGGAAACAGTTGACAACATTTGTTCGGTTATTCGGCAAAACCGAAGGTATAGATTTATGGTCACTAACAAGAAATTCAATTAATTGAGGAAAAACACCCACTGTCCTGAGTGGTATTGATAAGCTGATGGGGGGGGGGAGAGATATTAATTGTGTTAAAGTGCAATGGGAAGTAATTGCGGTTAAGGGTAATAAGAAATGTCTTATTGCATTCTCATTGGGCTTAATCATAATTAGAGATTCCTTAAGTTATTGCGGTTAATCGAAATTGTCTATTAAATGTCAATTTTGATTCCCATAGAGATCATCAATGATGTCTATGCGCAGGGTCAACGTGCCAATCTTCTCTATTTGGATTCCAATTGTTGGCTCATTAAATATGCACATATGCTTAAGATACAGTCGTGCACGAAGCGAGCTCCCGTAAGTCGGGTTTTGGATCCCATGCAGTTAATGAAAATATCATTGAAATAATCAGTTTCCCCCAATTGATAAACAACCATATATTCAATATACATGTTTTGGAGCAGAATTAGGCAGTCCATATTGGACGCCATCATGGAATTTATTTTTTTTGGTTTAATTTTCACACATATTTATTAGTTATGTGGATGGAGTTCTCATTAAACCTCACATCCTTATATTGGTTACAGTAATGCCCAAAGTAATTGACCACTTAACCACATCAGAATTATTGGTAATTTTTCAGCATTTAAAATCCTGACAAATTACCCATTATTCAGCTGTGGTCAATTACTTTGTACATTACTGTATGAGGATTGAGTTATCATTACACTTCAAATCCTTATATTGGTTACATTAATGCCCAAAGTAATTGACCACTTAACCACAGCAGAATTATGGGTATTTTTTCAGCATTTAAAATCCTGACAAATTACCAATAATTATGCTGTGGTTAAGTGGTCGATTACTTTGGACATTACTGTATGAGGATTGAGTTATTATTACACCTCAAATCCTTATATTGGTTACAGTAATGCCCAAAGTAATTGACCACTTAACCACAGCAGAATTATGGGTAATTTTTCAGGATTTAAAATCATGAAAAAATACCCATTATTTTGCTGTGGTTAAGTGATCAATTACTTTGGACATTACTGTATGTAGATGGAGTTAAACCTCACATCAGTGTGTTGGGGATTTGGACCTTGACTTGGGACCTTTTGTTTTTAACGCAACAAATGCGCGTACACCTTATACACAAATTTCTTATGTAACCAGAGTTTTTCTTGGATAAGATGAGTTTGAAGCCTGCTTACATTTCAAAATGTTGTCAGTTTTATATTGTCTGCAGCGGAACTCAACGCGTTGAAGCAAAAGTTAGAAAAGATAAAATGTGTACGTAATGAGACTATAATACAACTGAAAAAATAAACTGAGGGAGGGGTGGGCGATACAGGGAACTAAGGGTTGAACCGATATAAATTTGTAGAGCGATAACGACCGATGTTGACATAATATGCATCTGAACTCTACTGTTGCAACATGGCTATAAAATAGGGGGGTGTCAGAATCTTAGTCATCTCTATATAGTGCCAGAATAGTCATCTATAAGATGTTGGGTTGGTTATATGGACTCGGAGAAAAAGTGGTTTGTACCGATGAACTGACATAAATTAGTGGAGCGATGTTGCATCGCGACTGTACTAAAGCAGCAATGATGTAAAATGGGGGGGGGGAGGAGTCTGAAATTATCTATCTTTATAGATGGCACCAGGATTATATAGATAGGAATAGCAATTGATATACGTATACAGTATACTATAGTAATACCATAGACATATAAGTACAAATATCACGTGATAAAATATTACGTTACGTGAATATACCGATGAAAGAAATAAATAAATTGGACCGGGATTAGAGGTTGGGTTGGTTATATGTGGATAATTGGATATGGAATTCATACCGATGAAACGATACAAATTAGTGGAGCGATAATGACCAATGTTGACACTTACCGCTATACTTAAAGTAATTGACCACCAGCAACGTGGTGTCACCCCGTTAATACTGCGGTACTATACCGCGGTATCCTCCAATACCGCGGTACTGATACCGCTTGTTAACGTATGTGGGAGTAAATACCTCCCCTCAAAGTGTTCCATGAAAATCACTGCGGTATTCAAAAAAATTAATGCGGTGCCCGCTAAAAGACCGCGGTATCATCGCCCAATACCGTAATTCCACTGCCATGACCGCCTCGATACAGCTACCGTTTATTACCGGTATCACCGTGGTCATGACCGGGGTATCACCCCGTTTTTCTGGTCAATTACTTTGAGAATAGCGGTAGTCAGGCTACGCGCGGGAGAAAATAGGGGTTGATACGATAGACCAAAATAAATTTGTCAGGTGATAATGACCAATGTTGACCTATAAAGTAACGCGACTACACTGTCGCATAATTATCAGGTGTAACCGGTCAAATATGAACTCTAGTGACCAATATAGAACAGGTCAGAAAACATTCGCAGGGCCCTAATTGGCCTAAAATTTATTTAACACTCTATTTGCCATTATTGGCATTAAAATTGATTTATGTCGATAAAACTGTCATTTTTCAAAATTTTAAGCTGAGACTTGGAGTGTGTTGGTGGGATAGCTACATATTCGTAAAATGACAGAGTACAGCACGCAATTATGTTTTAGATGGAAGAAATGAATTTTTTTCAATGATAAAATTTAACATGGAAATTTGAATTTACCATTAACATCGATTTATGTCGATAAAACTGTCATTTTTCAAACTTTTAGGCTGAGACTTGGTGTATGTGCGTGTGATACATATATGTTCCTAAAATGACCGAGTCCAGCGCGTAATTATGTTTTAGATGGAAGAAATTGAATTTGACATTTTCACAAAAACACGCCAATTCCGAATCCAGATGACCTACTTGCAGACGAGCGCTCGTTAATATTCATGCCAAGAAATACAGGCGTCAAACTCATCTTTTTGGAAGGTTAATCCGATATACACATATTGAAATAATCCTTCCAGAACACCTTCCAAGATATAGAAGAATATTTTAATAGATTAGGACGCCAAAACAGTCGTAATGAAAGAATTAAAATGCACATCGCGTCCGCTTCGATTGTCATCGGCATTGGAAAATTAGACCATTGTATCTGTTTTGCGCATGCGCAAGTCACTTTCCATATATGGGATTTGTGTTAACATGATCACCGATCAATCCATTAACCAACAAATTACCACGCAATTATCTTAGCATAAAAATATATTGTAATTTATGCAACTACGACCCTGGTAACCCTGATAACTAATAAAATATACCGGCCAATTCATTTTAAGATCGTTATTTCACTTTGTTTTAAGCATAAATACACTCTTAAACGCACATAAACGACCCATTGGCGTTAAAATTAAATATACTCGGTATTTATTATATTAGTTTTTTATTGCTCAGTATAGAGTTAGACCCTTGACACCTGTCAATATATTTGGGCTGAATTCATATGATGCGGTATTATTCCTCGAAATAAACAACAAAGCAGTCGTTACTTCGAAATGTCGTTTGGGCTAACATTTACACAAATCCTTCGCGTGTTCTGCTCAATTGGCACGCATGTTCTCAGTCGACACACAGGTTATCCCAGAAAGTCGTGTGAAATAAACACCCAAGGTTTGGGTGAAATTAGACCTACCCAATGTGTCCATTAATATGAGGTTGTGGTGGAAATATATCGACTTTCAAAACAGGGAGTTTGAACACATTTTAAATGTTGGTGGGCTAATTGAACATCGCACATATTTCATGTTAATGTTGAATACGATGTCAAAGTTTGATTATTCTAACTAGTTATAGAAGTACTGTTATTGGTAAACACAATGACAATTAGGAAACCGTCATTTTCGACGAACAGTGGTTGAACCGTTAAACATTGGTATATATATGGTAGATACATCAGCGGCGTAGTCACTCCATATACTCACACAATTCCAAGCCCATCTCAAACCTTGGCCCGCTTTGACTGCCGCCATTGCACCGGAATTTTGAAGCCACAAAGAAATGCCTAAAACGGTGGTGTTTCTAGATAACGGTGAGAGCCATGAGTTTTGTTTATTTACTGTATTTATCGTGTTTATCATTATTTATTACATTCTTTAAAACAATTTAAAAAAAAATTCTTACATTTGTTTACAATTATAAAAATAATATAAAATTTGCTAGGCCAATGTATTCTATTATATATACGAGGCGACCTATGCAATGTAAGAAAATGCGTTGGCACAGGGTTTTCGCCAAAATTCACGAAGCTCCCGTCATGAAAGGTTTAATAGCCAGGCCGTGCGGGTGCTTACATGGGGCCCCGTTTTGCAGGAAGTGATAGTTCTATGGTGAATATTGCCATATAACTGTTTATATCGAATAGGGTATTATTTTTAAATGAGAGCTATATGCGTTAACGTGGTGTAATTTTCGTTTTTTTTCCAGAGTAAGTATGTCTGCCTATAATGTTCTATTGGGGCATTTGTCTAAATAATATGGTGGTAATCAAAATATTTACACGATAAACACCCGACCAGATACTTTCGCTATAAGTTACGAAATATATATATATTGATATCTTCCAATTCAGGAATAATGCCCTTTTGTAATGAATAACATTCGGAATAATGAACCTTAAGAATAAAGACAAGACACATACAGTACCCCCCCCCCCTGTGTGAGACGTAATTCTCACAAGTGCCGAAAAGGATCCACATGGCAACCGTTTAGGAAGTCATGAATCAAGCGCTAGCAACTGATGACGCTCTCCGGTGTCATGTTGACCTTTCCTAAATATGGGCACTCTTTTTTTAAATGTTCAAAATTATCTATTTTGGCTATTTAACTTTACTTTGGTATATATGTACGTTCCAATTATTTTCCAAATTTCTGAAAACCGCTGCTTGATCAAGCCTCACAAATTTTATATCATGGCGGACGATGAAACCTGTACCTGTACAAATTGGGCAGCATAACCATAAAACACCCCATATCTTTAATATGTCTTGCAGCTACGTTTGGGCTGATTTTCTTAAAATTATCGTCTTATATTTAGACCAGAATCGTGTTTTGAAAACCACTCATGACATGCTATTATCTGGCATAAACAAGCAACACCCAGATAATTTAAAGATGATCTTAAAATCATCTGGGTGTTGCATATTTATGCCCGAATGACACTTTGCCCATAAAACGCCCTTCAGATATTGTAAGACAACAATAATTGGTAAACCACTAAACGAACAAATTTGTTAAATTCATAAAACCATCGAAGCAATATATATACCACCTTGAAATCCAAATTGCATATAGTTTGATAGGCCTGCCTCGGGCACTGCACTAAAATCTTTTATTCAAAGCGGAGCCTTTCCCAAGACACTCAATTACAAGCGAACCGAATCGCTACGCCGTGTGGATATTGGGCGGTTGTTCCATCTGGGTGACGAATCACTCTTTACCTGCCTTCTGACATTCACATTCTTCGCCCGTATGACGAGCCTCGACGCTTCCCTGGCACCCTGTCCACATGTTACTGACTTAATGGGTGTATTAAGCTGTTCGGTGTAAGGTTATTCCTCTTTTTCGAAACAACATGTATGGTTGCTACGGTGACACTTTATCCGTGTGTGGACTTAGGGAATAGTTTCGTCTTTTCTATTGGATTATTTATCTCCTCAGACCATAAGAAATCATCATGAGTGGTAAGTTTACGCTGATATGCAAAACTATTATGCGCGAAACCATAAACAAGTTATATATAGTCATAACACGGTGGATTATGAGGATGATTCATGAGCATACATGCTGTACATTTAACCATTTCTATACTAAAGCATCACTGATGAGTAGTTTTCACATAGGAACTGTTCAGATAATAAGTTAAATAAACGTCGTTTGTTGAACTTATTACTGTGATTTAAACATTTCCCTCAACAAATTTTGCACTTATGTTTATCTGTCGTTTGCTTTTATCACATTCAAATCCCTTCAAATGAATAATAGACCATTCTGATGTACACTTTTTATCTGACAGGGAGAATCCATTTTGTATAGAAAGGGTTAAATCGTGCTTCGTGAACCTGAAACATATATCTGCGAGAATATACAATATTTCAGAATATCCTGCACTGTTGTATAGTGTTGTGGCTAAAGATTACACTCGAGATTTGTGATATGATTACTTTTTAGAGGTGTGAATTCGTGGAGAACTGCACTAGTAATGTACCACCTACAGATTGCTTAGATCATGCCATGATCTCTACCCTAGCTATGACTATGACTATGATTATTTATTCATAACTCATTCATATGATATTTACAATTATATACACAGTGTAATAGTATAACATTCAATGAGCTATCGGGGACAGCATAACCAAGAAGGTTGTCTACCTGCCGTCCCCGGTGTAAGGTGCCAATACTTGTGTCTCAATAATATAAGTCCTAAGTCCACACACGGATAAAGTGTCACCGTAGCAACCATACATGTTGTTTCGAAAAAGAGGAATAACCTTACACCGAACAGCTTAATACACCCATTACCTACGCATGTAGATATATTTCATCAGTACAAAACTTGGGAACGTTTTGTTATCCTGACCCGTTCTTACAGGGAACTTCATAACATTGAATAAACAAGGCAGGGAATATCTTTCTGTGCCAATACTTGTGTCTCAATAATATAAGTCATTGTAGTTGATGGTCCCAACTCGATATTGCATGTTTTTATGATTCGATATATCGCAATAAACAATGACGTAATTACCCAGGAGAAATTCCACGATTGAAAAGTTAACAACGTAAAGCAAAATCGCTCAGAAACTCACTTTACCCGTGAAATTTCTAGTTGGAAGATTTACCTACAGTGGAATACATTATTAAGGAACAAGCATTAAAGATACGGTTGGCCTTGGCGGTGGGTATCCTGTGAAAATATCTCCACCCGTCAAAAACCGCCACAAACAGAAAGAACATCAAAATGAAGATAGACTTTGTCCGTATACAAATAAGAAATATCGCATAAACAGTATGTTATGGTCATATGTTTGACCATTGTTATGTAAACAAAAGCGTAAAAAGTTACTTTTCTGGTGTTTGTTTATATTATGATGGTAAACATAAAGAGCGTTCTTTGTTGGTGAATACCTGATATGGAACTAATAAAGAGCGTTTATGCCATTTGTGTGTGATTAGCCAGTAGCATTGTGCTGTCTTCTGTAACACAATCAGGCTCTTGCTTAGGTGAAATATAGTAGGTCTTTATGATAACATGCTGTTTACGAGATGGTCATGGTATATATGAACGGAACTGTATGCGTTTTACTGTTTTTCTGTTTACGGTGTTTGGAACAAATATGAATATTTTCGACAATTAAGGCCGCACGTGCCTTTAACTAAGTTTAGCATGTTATCACCCCCAATTTACCAGTAACTTTTAAATATTTTTCTATTTGTTATTTTATGTGCTTTTGTATTTCTACATTTTTGTTGATGTCCATAATTATGTCTTATATTTGCAATTGTATTTTATGTTTAACATGTCAAGCGTTTTAGAGCACTTCGGTGGATTTTACGCTGTACAAAACTGTTATTTATTTATTTATTATAACTAAGAAACTGCACTGGTCAATAAACTGGTCTAAATTTCCCTGTCACAACATAAAAAGTTCCCAGGTTTTGATCTGGTGGAGTATGATCTCTTCGGACGTCGCTATGTTATAGAATATAATTAGTAGATAGTCATGGCACGATCTACGGGTTGCTCTGGTCAAACATCGATGGGTTGTATAACGATCCAGAAGCACACAGTTTAGATATTACATTAGTGACGTATATGTACCTGACCACGTTGCCCACTGTTGAATTGTGAAGTCCATCTACATCTGGGGCTTATGAATTATATAAATTACATATTAGTAGGTGTTTAGCCATAACTTCTAGTTATTAACAAACCATATACATATTCAGTTTTGGAGAGGCCTTCTATTCGCCCAAAGATAATATAAAGGCGATGATGTGATCTTATACATGTTGGACAACATGCCAGATGAGCCAACTTGGGGAAGTGGACAATCCTATGTTAAAAACAAGAGTACTATTTGACAATCCCATTGGTGGATACTTCTCTGAGTGCCTGTTATGGATAATCACATTGGTGGATACTTCTCTGAGTGCCTGTTATGGATAATCCCATTGGTGGATACTTCCCCGAGTCCCTGATATGGACAATCTCATTGGTGGATACTTCTCTGAGTGCCTGTTATGGACAATATCATTTGTGGAAACGTCTCGGAGTCCCTGTTATTTGGGAGGAAAGATCATCTTCTCACAGTAACAGTGCTGAGATCCACACAGATTGATTGATTGACTTTTTAGTTGTACAATAACAAATGATATAACAACAAAATTATGAACACGTATATGACAAGTATTGTACAGGAGCAGCATGCCCATGGTTGGTCCTCTTCCTGCTGCCCCTGAATGATATATATACATACGGATGGCGGATGAATTAAACGATGTATACTCAGGGTTCGATACCTCTAGATACCGCACCAATATGTTTTATAAAGTCTATTTATGGGAAGGCTACTAGCTTTCTGGCGCTGAACAGTTTTACTATAGGCATAGTCGACACAATTTCATAGGTTATAAAATTATCCAAAAAATATAATAATTTAATTGTCCCATAATTTTCCATTAAATAACATTAATTCTAAGACTTTGATTATTTTCCACAACGCAAACGTTTGATATGCATTATGGTGCTTACCAAGCAAGAGTGTTTACACGATATCAATAACCCTGAATACATCTTTAAGTATATGCTATATACATACTGTTCCAGACTTAACGCGAATGGTGACTGTTACTGTTTGCAAAAATTGGAATTACAGAATATATCCCCATATCAACATAAGAAATCACCTTCATTTGGTATCTACTTTTCGAATGGAATTAGGAAAATCGACCAGTTATTATAACGATTGTTTGAAAATTAGAGACCACATATTGAAACCAGTGTTTACGCTGTCACAAGCCTTGAAATAGTGTGCTTACAGCTCAGCAGAATGAGGTTCCCAGAGGGTGAATTTGGTGATGCTAGCCCGCAATGCGGGGTAGCATTACTAAATTCACCCTCTGGGAACCTCATTCTGCAAATGACAGACACACTATTTCAAGACTTGCGCTGTCATTGGGCCAAATTATTGCATTTTTTTTTTCGAAAATGGCCACCAAATTTTCATTTGGCCATTTTTTTACCCCAAAATCGGAAATCTATTTAAAAGAACCCAAATTGCTTTTGTAACGGGGGCGACATGAGAATCAACTTTTTAGTATGACCATTTGCTTATTGTGTAGGTGATACAGCTTAATGGGTAACAAAAGGCACTAATGGCAGTCCACTTTCAAACACTGTAATGAAACGGTAATGAGGATTAAGTTCGATGCACAAGCAATATATCAAACATATAATTTATACTTTATGTTAAATAGAATTAAAGTTGTTGACCATCACATTATATATACATGTATGTGTGTACACGTGTTTATGAGATATGTATACCAGGATCCTAATAAAAAAAAGAAAACATGGTTATGTATCCATATATCTGGCCTGAGAATAAAAGCATTCATTCAAAAAAGCTGGCGACTATATATTTAGGAGATAAACATACCCTGTTGAGTTGTACATTCTGGGATTCGAGCATGAAAACAGTTTGTGAATGAGCCGGCTTGCTTACTGTTTTCATGCTTACTGTTTTCATGCTCGAATCCCAGAATGTACAACGAAACAGGGTACGTTTATCTCCATTGTAATTCAATCTAGCAAGAAATTTGAAGAAAAAAAACTGTATAAAAAGTATCATTTAGTCATTTTCATGACACGAATCGAAACTTTCATTTCTCCGTTGTCATCGTGCACAAATCATTGGGAATCATATCATGTGGGCGGGTTGGCTTGTTTCGCTACTCTGTTCTGCGCCGATGAAATTGTACCGTGCCACATTCAGATTTGATGCACGCTGAAGCGGCCGGTGAACGGTATCTATAGACAACAACGCGCGGGTGTGCTCGTTTCGCTACTCGTTCTGCGCCGATGAAATTTGACCGTGCTATATTCAGATTTGATGCACGCTGAAGCGGCCGATGTCGGTGAATCGAAAACGAAAGTTAGCCGCTCTCGGCCAATCAGAATGCTTGTTTTTAGTGACACATACTCAATTGAATTACAATACATCATAGTGCATGTGGCTAGTAATCACGATTTAAAATACTTAGACACGATGAAGGCAAACAATACATACCATAATCCAATCCAATCAAAGGACAGTATGTGAACTCAATGTATATAATAACAAAAAAGTTCTCGCTATCCCGCCCTAAGGCAGTCAACATAGGTTTAAAATAAAAGGTAGAGTTCACATATTAATACTGTCTTTTGATTGGAGGAAGCGCAATCACGTGTCAGAGAGTAGTTTTGACCATTGCCCGACATGCCAACTATCGCCTGGCCTATAGTCTTCGAACTATTTACCTGCCTGCTGACGTCACGGTGGCCCGAGGCCATAATTGTGACAAATATTATAAAACACATGTATATTGATAAAATGGGACAATTGTTCTCGTTATTCCACGCAAGAATACAATATTTGTATACCATTTAGGCATATAAAAGACATCAAGCAAACACGGGTATAACTATGTTATGCATATTTGGCAATTCTCGAGACTTAACCACCTTAAACTTTGCACTTACAATCATGACCATTTCTATATCTGGATGACAGACAAGACACACTTTGTATGCTACAAGCATGGACTTGAATGTGGAAGCGTAACTAGATACAACTGTCGTTGGCGTGGTCCAAATTCGTTCCATAAATTGAATAAGACGTGCTGCAAACAAACCGTTGGAGGCACATTACCCGTAACGACCAGACTCTATAAAGTATATCTGTATTGCCTCCTTCTAAGGAGAGATTGAATATATTACAATAATATACTCAGACGACAGTATAAATAGTGATGTGGGTTTTGGGAAAAAATAACAGGAATATTGAATGTGATGGAAGCTCAGAATACTTTGTGATTGGTATGTCGAACTGAGTGATAACTTGACTAAACGACAAATTTTCAAGGGTGGAAAACTTTCCAGAAATGGTAAATGGAATCCATGTTGTTTGGAAGATCATGTAAGCACCAATTGAACTTAGGGTTATACCTGTATACGATGTTATGCAAAGGCGAAGCATTCTGAGCTTTAAAGCATATATAAAAAAAACAATATATTGCTAAGCTATCAGTATCTCACACGCGTATGGTCGGAGTTGTGTTTTATAAGTCATCTCCTATTAGATCCTCTCATCGACCTGGTCATCACCAGAAGGAATGAAGCAGATGTGTCAATTATCTGCTCGCGACATTGTTCTACATGCCAGGTGATGCGTGGATCCTCAGAACCAAGGAGTAGGGCGTAAAAGTCACATCTTGGAAGGCTGTCGAGATAAAGTGTGACGGGGACTCCATGGTGGTTGATTAATGTGTCCCATAAGTGATTTCTCAGTGCTAGAATATACAGCGAGGTGCACGAGTGTAATGCATGGTGAATTTATATGCGCTGTCGCTTCTACAATTTTATTTATATATTTTAATTTGGACTGGCAAAATATGCTCTGACGGTAGACTATTTCTTCTAAAGAATTATATACGGCAATAAAATAGTGCCATGACCAAAATTTAGATAGAAAACAAGCTTCTGGTGAGAAAAGCAGGGTACTTTGTTTGCGGGCGCAGGACACTGACATCCACCATTGCTCATTATGATGTGGGCACCATAAAACACAGACTCTATAACGACCATGTCTGTTGCACCTTACGCTGTCGCTTCTGGTCATGGCACTATTTTATTGCCGTATATAATTCTTTAGAAAAAAATCAACATAAACTACGAGGCAGTCGGATCGGTACAAAACCTTGAATGAGGTCCACAGAGGGTGAATTTAGTGACGATATCTCCCCACGATGGGCTAGCATCACCAAATTTATCCTATGGGAACCTCATTCTCCCGAGGACTCAACTGCTGTTGGAGATCTAGGATCAGATTAAAATTCCTCAGTTGAAGTTGGTGTTGTTCACACTTTAGTCACCCCGACTATGCATTTTATTAATTAGGTCACCAGAGGGTGAATTTAGTGATGATAGCTCACTGTACGGGGTAGTGTCACTGAATTCACCCTGTGTGAACCTTATTCTGCAAATGACAGACACACTATTTCAGCTGAAAGCTGGATCGTCACGCCGGTTTTTATGGTCGAGTCCTTTCATAAAATATTCCCATGTCATAAGTAAGATAACGCAAAGGAATTTGTCTCTCGGCTGAAGCAATAAATCCACTAATAATGTGTGCATTATGGCGATAATGTTTACCAATGAGACCTCCATTAGCATATTTTACACACGGACACAAGATAATTGACTTACAATATCAAGTCTAGGCTTTAACGTGGCTTATTATAGGGCGGATTCTTCATCTACAGATTAAATCTGGACTAGTACAGCATCAGTTTAAACTGCGATTTGATGAATAAATCCCCCGTGTTACCGCTTTGTTTTGGGCAGCGGAACACTTTCTTTAGTAAGGGTTAGGGCATGAGAATGGTTCTTTTCCAGAATCAATCGAGTCGAAAACGAGATATATTCTGGCAAAGAACTATCGGCATGCTCTGATCGACTTAGAGCACAATTGACAGCATATAATGCCATGAGATTAGCTGGAAATCGCAATTGAGCGTTAGTGTGGTCGTCAGAGGGTTCGACCCGGAAGAAATTGGTATAGAAGCGGTTTTGGTGTTATTCGACGCGGGAGAATCTCGTGTATAACATATCCAAAATCCGCTAAAATCCGCTTTGGGCAAAATTCAGGATCCAACATGGCGTCCAACATGGCTGCCGTTAGTCAAAAGATACTCTTGACTGAGATTAATTCGATAACAGTGAGAACAAATGTTGTCATATGTATACAAATGTATACATTTTTGCAAAGGTAAAATGTTGTGCCACCTGTTTATGGCAAAAATGGAACCCATCGTCCCAGATGGCCGCCAAAATGGCGGCCTAAACTAGAACATTTGAAGTTTTTGCCTAATATCTTAAAGATCAATTCCTGTTGTTTGATAATGGTTCAGACTGGCGACATTGATTAGTCATATTCATGTTAATTCATCATTGGAGCAATGAAAGATACCATAAATGGGGTCCCAGACTCATCTACACCCTCAAAATTTCGATTTTACAGAACGCGGTATAAAATTCCACAAAACTCTCCATTGTGATTACAGTCATATATCAACAAGAAATGGACAGAACTGTACAATGTAAGTTGGGCATACCAATATCTATAAATACTGCAATTCAATGAAACCCAAATTGGCGCTTTGTCTCAAAATGGCTGCCAAAATGGCGGTCAAAATATGGAAAATGGCGAATATTGATCACAGTGTCATTCAATCCATTATAAGTAGTGGTTGATGAATAAAATTGACTAAATAAATACGAATGTATACCTCTTTATGATGCCATTATGCTAGCTCTATGTAAAAACTTAAAAATCAGTACCAAAAATGGCCACCCGATGTGAAAAATACTATTTTCTATCACTTCTGTTTATCACTTGTTGCTCTCTGAACTGGGAAACAATGGGTATATTCTTTCAATGATCGTGTCAACTGATCATTACAGCAATGACATTTCTAATAGATTAGATCATAGTTTACTCTGGTCCTTCACTAATAAGTTATAAAAAATGTGGTATGAAATTTAACCAAAATCGACTTTGGGGTTCTGGTCACATTTGATATTTAGGGATGAACAGATCTTGTCTACAAAATAATTGATCAAATAGACCAAATAGACAAAAAGAAACAATAAATTTTATCTAATATGGTTCCAAAACGAAAATGGTAGACTCTGCCCAGCTTATCACATATTGGAAGTTGTGAGTGGTGGATGCAGTTGATAGTTGGCTCATATACATGTATGTGGCTCATATACATCAAAACTATTTATTTTCAATCTTTTGGTGGCTTCCCGCGGGTTGACAAAATCTCGACTCATCAGTGCTATAATGTCGTATATCCATTTTGGCGGGAAATGAGTATTTGATACCATTCGAATCGTGAGAAAAAATCCAATCCGATGGGCCAAACTGTCCTTGCATTGGATGACAAATATTCGCACAAACCAGTGAAGCAAATGTCGTATCTCCAGCGATCTTTCCAATTATTCGTGCTATGAGGTCGTATGTCCAACAGCAGCCAATCGGACGCTTCAGGTTGTCCACGTTACTTCTGTTTTGTGTTTGTGAATTCTAAAATGTGTGCTATATGGCAGTATCTCCATGTTAGTCACGTGATCATTTGGTGATTTAAATTTTGTGATTGTTCCACACATTTCTGTATGATGATGCACATGGGTGAATTTTCATAGTGTAGAATAGGCACTTTTTAGTTCATAGACACATGCGATTGCCACCATATTTAGCTTAATCTGCATTTATTAGCACAACTTCATTATAGCACGGAAACGAATCGTCGCTGGCATGTCATATCTCCAAACAAGCTATTGCTTTTTAAAAGAAAACGAGGGAATAAACAGAAAACAATATGTGGTTCAATGAACAGCTAATGTCAGTTTTCATTGGGATAAATACAACAATACGTCATGCTTTGTCAACATTAGGAGAAATGTTGTCTAAAAACTTCAACCTTCATTTTCTCGGAAAGTTGAAAATGTGGGTTACATTATAGCACTGATGCGACGAAATATTAACTATTCGGGCTCGGCCATCATTTTCAAGTTTCAAGCTGGAACTAAATGTAGCCCATGGATTCCCCATTCGACATGTAAGAAAAGTAGTTTTACTCTGATCTCTTCCCAGATATCAACTCTCCGGTAAATGGTGATCTCTTATGTTCTAGAAAATACGTGTGCCAAATACATATATGTATGAAGAAACTATCCCCATACATTGTTTACACATCGACTCCGTAAGTATGTGGAGGTTTTCTTGGACAAGCGGGATTTTCAAACCTCGAAACCGTCCGTACAAACAATAAAAGTTAATAGGAAATGACGTTGGATGTAGGTCTAGAGTACGTCGTCCGCATGAAATAGTTTTCGTGTCAGTAATTTGCACATATTTCGTGCTCCGATGAGCATGGATGGACGCCTTATGTGGCAGTTTGATTGTCTAACATCCGGAAAATAACATGTTCATTGTTCACATTTCTTAGACAAACATGTTGTTAATCACCATGTTCATGTGGCATTTCTATCCAATGACAACCTTGAAATGCCAGTTAATCAAGCTAAATGGTTGATACCTTTACGCCTACGGGTCAGATCCAGCCGTGACGCACATTGTGTCTACATATCATTGATGAAATTCACTAAATGTGTAGAAGATATAGGTGCGTCTATATATGTACTAGAATGTTTCTATCCACATGTATATACCCACAATCGCATGACACGGAATTGTCACATAAAGTGTGAAGGGTATACAATGTACGTGCGAATTTTCATTTTTCCTCTTGATATTGAAGAAAATAATTTTACTTTGAAACTCCCCAGCTCCGATAACCAACTTGCCCACCAATTAAATAAACCCCAGATTATTCGCTTTTCCCTCCTGTCCTTTTCACTTTCGCCAGCACTGGAAAACCTATTATAGCCTGATGCTTCCGGACTACCACCGATGCCCATATATTTGATGTTCCGAATAGTCGTTATAAGTAGAAATGTTGACACTGTGTTTTCAAATAATCCAGATTCGTAGCAATTTAATTTCTTTTTAATTAATTTCCAGATAGTCCCTCGTAATAAGTGGACATCGTGTTGGATCCTGCAGTAGATACTGCTTAGTTGGAACATTTCGGGCTGAACTGATTGTGATAGTAGATTATTGGCAACAAGTTTAATAGGTCTGTCATCGTTAGCTCACAACCGAAGTGTTGTTTCGGCTTTCCTCTGAGCAGAACTTAAATTTCGACAATTTTCGGTGGCCATTTTGGTAGCCATCTTAGCATTTTGAATCGTGATTGGCTACTCATACCCACAAAAAACATTGATTTCAATCAATGATGTGTATTGGTGCCGAATTGGCGTTTTGTCGAATGGGTTTTCGTGAATAACTACATATTTGCCATTTTCATTATTATTGGCGACAATGTTGGACGCCATCTTGAATTCTGTATTTTCCCTAAAGCGGATTTTAGCGGATTTTGGATATGTTATACACGAGATTCTCCCGCGTCGAATGACAACAAAACCGTTTCTTTACCAATTTCTTCTGGGTCTAACCCTCTGACGACCATTCTAAATATCTGCCATTTTCCATATTTTGACCGCCATTTTGGCAGCCATTTTAAGACAAAGCGCCAAATTGGGTTTCATTGAATTGGAGTAATTATAGATAATGGTATGCCCAACTTACATTGTACAGTTCTGTCCATTTCTTGTTGATATACGACTGGAATCCCAATGGCGATTTTTGTGGAATTTTATACCGCGTTCTGTAAAATCAAATTTTTGAGGGTGTATATGAGACTGGGACCCCATTTATGGTATCTTTCATTGCTCCGATGATGAATTAACATGAATATGACTAATCAATGTCGCCAGTCTGAACCATTATCAAACAACAGGAATTGATCTTTAAGATATTAGGCAAAAATTTCAAATTTTCGAGTTTAGGCCACCATTTTGGCAGCCATCTGGGGCGAGGGGTTCCATTTTTTCTATAGATATGTGGCATAATACTTTACCTTCGCAAAAATGTATACATTTGTATTAATATGGCAACATTTGTTCTCATTATGTCGAATTAATCTCAGTCAGAATCTCTTTTGACTAAAGGCGGCCATGTTGGACGCCATCTTGGATCCTGGATTTTGCCCAAAGCGGATTTTAGCGGATTTTGGATATGTTGTAGCAGAGATTCTCCCGCGTTGAATGACACCGAGATCGCTTGTATACCAATTTCTTCTGGGTTGACCCCTTTTTTTGCGTACCACGACCACACTACGTGTGTTGACCACAACACACACCCGAACACTCCTTGGAAATTGGTGTGCTTTATCAAAAATAATTGAAAGATTGAAACAATAAGTGTTACCGTTGTGGTGTGGGGCAGCGGTATCGGACAACGAATAGAAGGGGTTTTATGTGGGAGCCTCGTTGGAAGACAAATTGTGGCGGAGGAGTTGCCGACTATTGTGTGTCCATTATTTATGAACAAATACTGAACCATATCTATCGACAGTTCTCCTACACTAGGTCTAGTAAATGAAACATATGCACATTTTGAGAGGGAGGTCAAATGACCACACTTTGAATGGGGTTTCCATGCAAAAATGTTATATATGAAGCAGTTGTCTGGGAACTAAAGCAGCCATACCATTAAATAGACATAACATTTAACTGGTGGCCGTATGGGCTTGGACAATTGGCAATTTGCTATATATTTATTTTTGAGAATTTATTTCGGGAATTACACTTGACTTAGTTTTGAAAAAAAAACAATATAAAATTAAAAAATAAATACAACAACTTTCGAATGGAACACATTCAAAGCCCACTCGCAAGATAAATATGAATTGTTTTCAATACTGTACAAAGTCACAACCATAAATATTTGCAACTCTAATAACTTTTGCTGTGAAGATTTGCATGGGGACCCCATTTAACATTGGCCATTTGACCTTCTCCTTAAAAAGTGGGTTCTAACTGTTCCAAATGTTATAAACTAACGAACACGATTTCGTCATCGAGAGTTACCGCATTTAATTAATATATAAGATGCATCTTGTCAATTTGTATATACATGTAATATAACTACTTTGAGCAATTTATTCTCCATCTCTATTGTATTACCATACGGGAGTGTTTCCTATCACTTTAAGTCGGGGTTCAGCAAGTGTTTGACTTGAAATGAAGAATCCGGCATAATGTATTCCCAAATTATATTGTACAAATACTAAACTGTCTGGAATAGTGAGTTCCAAAGATAATGTGTCTAATATCGCGATTAACTATAAGGTAATTGTTAGCAAATAGCTTGGCTAGGTTTTATTATTAAACATAACACATACAACATCACGACCAATGGTACGTTCATACACTGGCAAGTTTGCACGGTATGGTTTGCAGGCATTTTGTCGTAGAAAACGATATGGTGCCATAAAGTGCATCTGTGCCACAGCTGACTACATGAGAAGTAAAATCTGTGTAGTTCCACAAGTGACGATGCTACCGGAATTTGCCTGTAAATATCATGCAATTATCTCGCAAGAATAAATCATACAGGTATTTGAAGGCAAATTCCAATAGCACTGTTACAAGTGGAATTAGAAAATTGTTACTTCTCATGTCTTTCGCTTTGTTAAAGATGCATGTTATGTGCACGGTTCCGTTCATATATTCTGGCACCATGTGGTTTTCTATGACGAAATGCCCGCAAAAACATACCGTGCAAACTTGCCAGCGTATGAACGTAGCCTAAGCTAGCACCAGTACCACAACCACAATAAAAAGCCAACGAACCCGCTGCATCAGGATCAGGCCACCTCAACACCAGTCACACCAGTGATGAGGTTACTTTTATAGATTAAAAGTTTTGTTTTTGATTAGTCCGATGTGTTGCCACGATCAAAGCTGATTTATTCCATTAACTTACTGTCGCTTAACCTTACTTTTCGAAATGGCAGTAGTTATAGTACCACGTAAAAATGTAAGTGGCAGCAACACGGTGTTGCTGCCATGTAAAATCGTTATAACAACAGCCAATCAGATTCACTCTGTCGTTCAATCGGTAATTGTGAACTACTATACAGTTGAAATTGAGTAGTCTGGAATCTTCCATGGAACAAGTTATCCCTTGCGCTCTTCCAGTTCACCAATACTTCTTGAACGAATAAAACTCTTGATTGAGTGTAATCATTATCATAAACATCGAATTTCATTTGAATTCCGCGCAGTTCTTCGACATTGGAAGCTTAAACTTTAACAGGTTCAAGACGGGATAGGATTTTACGTGACAGCAACATTTTTGTTGCTGCCACTTAAAAAAATAAAGTGGCGGCAACCACTTGGTTACCAAATACGCATTGACGAGTAGTTCCATAAGGACATGTTCAGATAGTAATGTCGTTTTTTGAACTTATTATCTGAAAATTTTCCACCAACGAAAAATGAAACCTGCTGCACCTTTATTCTGTTTTCGCTTGTCTGTCGTCTGTTTTATTTCCTGATCATCCATCCAAATTAATAATAGACCATCCCAATGTATACTATTGTGACTGAGTGGGAGAATCCCATTATCAAAGAAAGGGTTAGTAGCGAATTTTCTACATCTACTGAGTGCGACCTTCTTTTTTTTACATCCTGGAAATTGGCCAGATATATTATATCGGTGTGTTATATAAAATAATGGTTGCACGATCTAACATATTAAAGGTACTCAATCTGATTCGATGGTCCCCATAATATAAGATTCCAACAAATACAACATTTTTTGAAATGCCGCTACAGTTCTCAGAATTGATTACTTGCCAAAACATAATGCTAACCACGGTCAATTATAGTATAAAATTGCCCAAAACCTGTTATTTATCAACATTTTGTTCAACGAAATTTTGCCGGTTTGTCAAACATCTGACACAAAAAAAGCGCCACTTGATTTTAAAGTTAACCATCTTCTTCCGCAACTTGGTCCGAGACCGTCTTCTTGTCGACTTTTTACTGGGCCACTAAAAAGTATCGATGGTGAAAAATAATAGATTTAAAAAAATCGATATCTGATCACTCTGAGCTTTGATGGGTGGGTTTCTCGACTCGAATATTTTGTTTACCCCCGAAGCCAAGGAAATAGTAATTAGCGAGCGCTAATTCGGATTATGCATCTTTAAGTACAACGCGTGTGATTATCTTCTATTCAATCGGCCTGTTGAGGATAGTTATATACCCGAGGCTTGATAAGTGACGGCTATATGATACAACAAAACTAACTGACTGATTGTCTGTATCATTAAACATCTGCGCATCACAACACAACCAGGTCAACGGGTTCTGAGACTCACACGGGAGTGTAATGCGGGCATTGCACCACCGAGAGTTGGGGAGCCCCGATCGACCTTAAGTCAACCGGTCGGCATTGCACGCCCTTCCTAGAGTTGAGCCCGTAGTATAAACCCTGAATACAACAGACTAAGGCAACGGAGTTCATGCATGCACTAACTTGGACACCAGTTCACAACAAACCACTAAACAAAAAGATATCAACTATATAAACACACAGAACTCGTATTACAACCAAGGTAAGTCTTCTCGCTGGTCCGCTTTTGGAATCAGGGGGGGAGGGCTTTGCTTCCTGCTGGGGTGGCATGTAACCCATACTCCACAGACAAGCATCTAATGATTATTAAACACTCACAACCAAACTCAACAAACGCTCTTCAGCGGCACTATGGCAATCAAACGTGGGTTGTAGGAGAGGGCTTACAGCCCTTTCAAATCTTCCCGGGGGGGGGGGGGGTCTTCCCAAACCCAAACCCCAAACTCTGCTGTATCATTAAATTAAATATTTGGTCTAAACAGAAGGTAGTTATAGCCTATCCGCTGTGACGGTCATGACATCACGGTTATATAGTTAGAATTACGCGTGGATAATTTGATGACGTATTATCTCAAAACGCAGTCGTAATTCCATCCTGCTTGCTGTTCCGAAGACGCCATTGGGGGAAATTACCTCTGGCTAATTCACCCTTCGATCAAGTCTTCTCGGTCCACAAAAGCTTGGGATATCGGTTGATTTGATGTTGTTTCGGACCGAGTCCCGCCCCGCTACTCTTCTATAACTGACTTTCATTCAAAAGAAACGTGGAGTCCGTGCATTCATGTAAGCCCCCATGAATGTGATTGATCATCTGTCCGCAATTAATCTGTCTTCAAAATAATATATCATATACCGTGATAGAAACCTGTATAGTGATGATACGATGGTTTAATCTATTGTTTACATGCATTTTCTGAGAACCCGAAAATCGAAATTCTCTGGAAAACAAGGATTTGTTTACTTATAAATGTCGTTGCTTTGACATTTAATGGAATTCTGATATATGCATGTTTGATTTCCCCATGATTGTATATGCATACACACAGAGTTTCCATTTGACCTACTCCGAAGACATATATGCAAGGTAACTCCCACCCACGATTCTTGACGTAATGTTCGTTAAATAAGAGTAACTGGATGGGACTCGATCCAAAACAGAATCATCCCAACCGATATCCCAAATTGTTGTGGGCCTATAGAAGACTGTCTAATCCACACAAGTCAGGCCATGTGTGTTTTATTATATATGACAACCAACCGCAAGCTCCATGCCGAGTTCAGTCCCCATATGCATGACTTACCGCTGACCACACCTACAATCAATACAAGAAAACCATAGTCAGAAATTGTAAAGCCCTCAAGATCATATTATTAGCCATAAATATAAATTATAATATAAAATATATTGGTTACATGAATGCACCGCCTCAGAATTCCGTTAAAACAAATAATCCTTCAAATTGTTACAAAAAACTACGGCTTATTACTGCAGGTTTCTCATTCACCAAACCAGAAAGCTTCTAAATGCGGATAAAAAATTGTGTTCCCGCCATAAAATATTCAAGTGCATGGCCCAGCCAATTAACGCGGTCATAACAGTTACATACTGCAACTATAAGACATCCAGCGAATACACACCCCACGAAAACCCGAAATGTGTTGTCCTGTGAGATATCCCATCGCTATAGCTCAATTTGACACAGCCAGATTAGCCTTCGTACAATATCCTAAAACAATAAAGCTTCTCAAATCATCGGCATAGTCAATAGAACTTTCACGAACTTGGACATCGACACTTTCTAATCACTCTACTTAAGGACGGTGAGACCTATCATCGAATACTGTCACTCTGCATGGAGCCCACATCACAAATATCAAAGCATTGTGTTAGAGAACTACAAAGAAAAGCAACGAAACTAGTTCTTCAAATTAAAACTCTATGCTACCGAGACCGAATGATAAGACTCAATCTGATGTCTTTAAAATATCGAAGATTTAGAGGAGATCTAATCGAGGTATATAAACAGTTGAATGGTCATTACAATATCAATGCCTGTGACCTGTTAGAATGACATTCATCAGGAAGAACAAGAGGACATCATAAAAGGCTACAGATGCCCATTGTTAACAAGGCCATAGGAAAATATTTCTTCACGCAGAGGGTGGTAAATAGTTGGAACTCTCTGCCAGACTTCGCTGTTGAGGCTCCAACACTCGATCAATTCAAAATATACATTGACTCATTCTTCTATTATATAAAATACGAGTTCGACGACAAGAATCAGTTAGTAATATGTTCAAGTGACTCACAAGTAAATATCGAATGACGATACATATATTTGTAAACAAACATTGCAAAAAATGTTATTGGACGAAAAGTCGCAAGACATGTTCCGTATTATGATGATGATTATGATTATGATGATGATATGATTGATAGAACAAACCACTATTATGATGATCGTGTCGTTATTTGTTTAAAATACGTATAAATTGACATATACGCACCCGTTCCCTCATTAAAATCAACATATTTCGACCATTTTAGGAGAACTACGCGAATTCGGGGAACTCCGCAAATAGGGACCTACTGAAAATTGTCACACCGATCAGCACCAATTAACGAACCGTTGCGGTCTCGGCTGTATCCGACTAACCTCTTAAAATACTTATCAATTGAGATATACGCAACCGTTCCCTCATTAAAATCAACATATTTCGACCATTTTAGGGGAAATCCGCAAATTCGGGGACTATCGCAAATATATCCGCAAATAGGGGACCTACTGCAAACTGTCACGCCAATCAGCACCTAATTAACGAACTGATCCGGTTGTCTCAGACTACACTCAGACAACACATTTCAATTGACATACGCATTTTACAAATTATATATTTCATTTCTTCTATTTGTTATTGGCATAGCTTATCACAAAATAAAATCAACGACAATAAATAAACGAAATTGAAATTCCAACTACAGCTTTTACCGGGCTGGGGGTCGCAGTACAACTTGAATGCGTCCCAAAATAACCGGAAAAACCCATTATATATTTATAAAATGCCCAGCGGACGCCGCGTTAATGAGGAAATGTCGCATTTATTTATTTGAGATTTTTGTCAATTCATTCAGCATTATTCCGAGAAACTGAACTGTCCATTTGCATTTGATTATTGTCTATATAGATCAAGCCAGAATTAATTTTAACTGACAAAATACTTCTTTAAAAAATGTTAGATTTAATTAAGAAAATACACATGCCGGCAGCGTTCAGACGTCGCGTATGGAGGGGACTGAACTCTGTTTTGCAGCTTGACCCAACCGTTGTCATTATATCGCGCCAACCGTGACGCCAGCATGCGGATAAATAGTTCGAAGACTATATACAGTTAGAACGCGCGGATGATTTGATGACGCAGTAGGCCTATCCCAAAAGTATCCGTGAGTTTTTTAAACATCTCCACTACTACACACACCAAAGCAATTCGGGTGGGTGGGTGAATATTGTGTTCTTATTTCTCAATTCGTCATGCGAGAGCGGTCGATCGACCGGAGATCTAAGCAAATTCGAAATGGCACAAATGACGACTTTCCTAAGATTTTCGTAAATTTTCGAAGATTTTTGTCAATAATCTAAGATTTTTGTCAAAAATCTAAGAATTTCGTCAATTTTCTAATGTCGAAGAAATGATGAATAGGGAGTACATCACAAACGAACACACACCACTAGAAAACCCTGGTAATCGACTTATACCCGAATCAAGTTAATATAATGTTCATATAAGTTGGAATAAAAAGTAACGAAGACGACCCATCTGCAATCGTCATAGCTGCACATTTTATACGTTTATGAATGATGCGTTATAGTGTATATAATGCAGACTGCCCCATTAAATTCATGTATATTTCCATTGTGTCAGTTATCAACTTTAGTATCAGCCAGTTTGCGGAACCGGTTAAACTTGAGTGTTTAATATCACCATACTGCTGTCAGCGATTATGAAATGACGGAAACAGGGTGTAATGTCAGTAACAATTACGTATTGTTGTTTAACATACCATGCTATCAACATAGTTTTCGTTTGTTTTATTGTGTGGTACTTTACTCATGTGCACCAAAAGCCCTGACATAAGTTGACAGACTAGATGCTAGATGTTTCTATTCACCCAATAATTAAAGATGCCCTGCCCGTTATGTCACCATAAAACCAAATTATGCACGTTTTCTACACCAGCAAATAATTAGATCGAACAAATGAGCACCTTAATAGGAAGTTATGATGGCCAGATATCGAAGAGGAAGCTTATCCACGTTTGAATTTTGACATCCCAGCAAAGAATCTTATAGTGATCGTCAATACTTCTGTCGCCCAAAAAGCGATAGATAATAAAGAGCGTTCTCGATTGTGTGCTTTTTCGATCGTTTTCGACGTGTTCCTTATGGATGATTTAGCGGATTTTCGCAATGCTTGTGTGGTAAGAATGATAGCGGTTCCAACTATTTTTTTCATTTTCTTTTGCTTGTATAAGTGAAACAGTGGCCTAGGAATTTCTGACTTATTTGGTTTCAAATTGGACATGTCATCTTTAAAATTGCAACAAAGCATCAACTTGAATAATAATTTAAAGAACTCATGTGTAATTATCGCATATATTTAGAGAATCGAATGTCCGATTCAAGGGGTGCATTGGAAATTCCAAGGTGGACATCCCAACTGAGTCCCTCCCCAACAAAACGGCCAAAAACGCCCAAATAAAGCTTCAACAGCCTAAAATATCTTCGGTCTGTCTCACTAACACCATACAAATATGGATAGCATTGGAACCGGTTAATTGACCACATTGTGATGGTTACAGTTATGCCCTGTGCCAATGCATTCTCTTATATATGCGAGTCGACCATAGGTCGCCTCGCATATATAAGATCATGCATTGGCCTAAATTTTTTTTATCATTTTTAATATGTTAAGCCGATGCATTCTCTTATATATGCAAGGCGACCTATGGTCGACTCGCATATATAAGAGAATGCATTGGCACGGGGCCGTTCTGTTGGGTAAAGGGTTAACTGTAAAACATTTCCCTGCGAGTAGAAGAATCAAACGTGATTACGATATATAAAAAGAATGAACGCGCTGATCCCAATAATTACCGCCCTATTTCGCTTCTCGCCTGCCTAGCATAGATTTTTGAGAAAGTTGCCATTTAAATACCTGAAACCTCGCTTCACTGAAAATAAATTACTATATGGGTATCAATCTGGTTTTACGTCAGGGCACTGTATATCTCTTCAGTTGATTGATTTATATCACTCGCTGTGCCAGGCCCTGCATGAATATTCGGCAACACGTGAAGTATTTTGTGATATCCCAAAAGCGTTTGAAAGGGCCTGACACAGAGGACTGACTTTGAAACTTAAAACCTATGGAATGAAAGGGAAACTGCTAAACTGTCTGTAAAGTTATCTCAAGGGTCACCACCAACAGCGTGTTCTAATTGATAATTCCTTCTCTAATACGACTTTATTATGTTTGGAGTGTCGCCGGGGTCCATTCTTATTTACAACGAACATTAATGACATCGCCAAAGTTATTATTTCATCTACACGTATGTACGCCGATGACACCTGCTTATTCAGCGGTCAACCGACTTTAATTTATTGTGCTAATGCACTGCCTGAAGAAAATGCCAGGGTACACGAGTGGTTTGGGCAATGGTTGGCGCCCTTTAACCCAAACAAAACCAAGTCTATGTCCTTTTCATTCGTTGAAAATTAAAAAATCTTCGAATTATAACTTGATAATCAGGAGATAGAGCTAGTCTCGCACAACAAACACTTGGGAATAAATCTAAAATAAAGTTTAAATTGGGATATTCAAATCGATGACATCTGTAAACGTTAACTCTTATGGAGAAGTCTGGAACAATGTTCCTGGCCTTATAAATAGGAGCGATTACAGATCGAGACCGGGCGTATTGTGTGCCTCACCCTATCAGCGTCATCTGAGAGGGTCTTAACCGTAACACGTTGGACCAAGCTCAAAGAAAGACGAATTTTTTTCAAAATAAGTATTTGGCATAAAACCATATGTGACCCGCCATATCAAATCCAGTCGTAAGTCGGGATTTTTTTTACCCTGTGCCAATGCATTCTCTTATATATGCGAGTCGACCATAGGTCGCCTCGCATATATAAGAGAATGCATTGGCCTAACAATTTGTTATCATTTAAAAAAAATAAATGTTTCTTACAATTTTTAGGACATAAAATAAAAAACATCCATTACCCTGCAGGGAGCCCCACACATTTATAGAAGCATATAGAAGAGTGTCGTCTGCTCATGTTTGTCTGGGGCTCTGTATGGGTGAAATTATAAAATTGTTAAAGAATACAAGAAAAAATTATTAAAATTGTAAAAAATTGTTAGGCCAATGCATTCTCTTATATATGCGAGGCGACCTATGGTCGACTCGCATATATAAGAGAATGCATTGGCACAGGGTAAAAAAAATCCCGACTTACGACTGGATTTGATATGGCGGGTCACATTTGATGCCCAAAACATCGGGTGAAATGATTGATTATCCACTTTACAGAAGCCTCCTATGTTTGAACCAGGACACAATTAGACAGAATACGCTTGTAGGTTATGGCCTGTAACGTGTAGGTATTAACCCTTTACCCAACAAAACGGCCAAAAACGCCCAAATAAATCTTCAACCGCCTAAAATATATTCCGTCTGTCTCAATAACACCATACAAATATGGATATCATTGGAACCGGTTCATTGACCACATTGTGATGGTTACAGTTATGCCCTGTGCCAATGCATTCTCTTATATATGCGAGTCGACCATAGGTCGCCTCACATATATAAGAGAATGCATTGGCCTAAACAAATTCTTTTTTAACACTTTTTACCATTTTTTCTTACATTCTTTAACAATTTTAGAATTTTTTCTTACATTTTTTAACAATTTTTATAATATTTTTCTACATTCTTTGACAATTTTAGAATTTTTAATATGTGTTAAGCCAATGCATTCTCTTATATATGCGAGGCGACCTATGGTCGACTCGCATATATAAGAGAATGCATTGGCACAGGGCCGTTCTGTTGGGTAAAGGGTTAAACCCGCCATTTTAGGAAAATATCCAATCACAAACATGGTTTATATTGTTTGGAAGATAGCTCGGGGTTAGTTATAACAGAATGTACTATGGCGATTGATCCTTCGAATAAACATCTAAATGTCCATTCATTGTTCCACTAATTCCATATTATGGATGCGGAAGTTTTTGTTTTGATAGTTTTCTCTTTATTTTCTTAGTTATTGTTTTATTTGCAAAGCCAACATCCTAGCTGGAACATAACCAAACATATATACACATATACATACATTTTCTCTTTGTTTTCTTAGTTATATCCTAAGTTAGTACTAGTTAAGTTCTTTTCTTGACCATTCGCTGTTGAACTACACTGTTATGTCCATCGATTATATATAGTTTCTCATCTGTTACATTTAATTGCCTCTTCTATCATTATATCCCTCACATGAGGCCTACTGTGAGCGCTTTACGATTTTAAAATTATATTTCTCCATATTGTGATTCCTTTTCTGGGTGGCATTGCAGCAATACACCACCTTGAAATATGTATCCATGGCTCCGGACCAATATCGAGGAAATCTGCTCTAGTTACAATAATTGGTGTCAAGAGTAAGACACGTGAACTATTTCGCATGTGGCATTGACTATACTCAACATTTCCCTTTTCGTGAGACCAGATCAACAGAGAGAGAGAGGATCATCAACAAGTTGCAACAATATCACATTATATATGCCATAGCACATACCATTTGAAAGAGGGGGCCGCAAAATATTGTATTATCAACTTATCCGGTGTAATAAACTATGAACATGTGTTTGTTGATGTACCGACGTGTTTTGTGCTTAAATTTCATCTAGATTGTAATGCAAAGTGTATTATTTGCAATGGAAGGAGAATAACTGTATTTATCTTAGATTGAATTATGTTGCATTCTGGGAACGAGACGGGGGAAATGTATACATGATTTCAGCTATTTTCTATTACTCTATAGGCACCTTCCGAGACACGTTTCAAATGGTTATGAATTATAGTATATTAATCATATATTGTCATATATTGTTATTAAAACCGTATATCAAGGCACTATAACAAATATTCGGTGAATCGGAAATTAAATTGTTCCACACTATAATTTCAGAAGAATTCCGGATTGAAACATGGGCCGAAATTCCAGACAGTTGGTATCCATCAGAATACAACAACATACTTTTTATACGCAGTTCATGCTGTGCTTTCCTAATAATCACGAAAACAAATCTATTCATAACATGACTACCAGGTAGTGACGATGCCCATTGAACAACATAGACTACATAAACGTTATTCTGAGTCAAGCGCCACTGATTATTTCTAGTGACAACGTATATAACATTCGGGACATATGGGGCGCCATCCCTGCAAATATTCGTTTTCGGAGATATCTCCTTGGATCCAAGCAGATATCTGCTCGCATTATGGAGATATCTCCTCGGTTTCAAGGAGATATCTGCTTGGAATATGGAGATATCTCCTCGGAAATATTTTCAAGGATATATCTCCGTGAAACCGAGGAGACATCTCCATAATGCGAGCAGATATCTGCTTGGATCCAAGGAGATATCTCCTTGGATCCAAGCAGATATCTGCTCGCATTATGGAGATATCTCCTTGAAATATGTTCAAGGAGATATCTCCTTGGATCCAAGCAGATATCTGCTCGGATTATGGAGATATCTGCTTGAAATACATTCCGAGCAGATATCGATATGCTTGGATGTATTTCGAAAAAATGGAAAAAAACGTATATGTACTGTGGAGAAATCATTAATATTTCATGGCCGCGGTTTTCCAAGGAGATATCTCCATAATCCAAGCAGATATCTGCTTGGAATATTTTCAAGGAGATATCTGCTTGGAATATGGAGATATCTTCTTGGGTCCAAGGAGATATCTCGTTGAAAACTATTTCAAGGAGATATCTCCATAATCCGAGCAGACATCTGCTTGGATCCAAGGAGATATCTCCTTGGATCCGAGCAGATATCTGCTTGGGTTATGGAGATATCTCCTCGGTTTCAAGGAGATATCTCGTTGGAAATATTTCAAGCAAATATCTCGTAGTTTCGATGAGATATCTCCTAAGATCCAAGGAGATATCTCAATAATCCAAGCAGATATCTCCTTGGATCCAAGGAGATATATCCACAATGGACCATATTCCAAGCAGATATCTGCTAGGAATTGCAACTCCAAGGAGATATCTCCTCGAAACCTGGGAGATATCTCCGAATTACGAGGAGATATCTCCGAAAACGAATATTTGCAGGGATGGCGCCCCATGCATAGGGACAGCGGTTTTCGGCGCATCCAATCGCTGTTGCCATCGTGACCACGGACTTAAAGTGATGTGAAACACTCCGGTGTGGTGATCAAATAGAAATGGAGAAAATGTTCAAAGTAGTTATTTTTATAAATACTATATCTAATTTGACAACACACACCGCCATTCTTATATGTTAATTAATTGCAGTGACTACCGATGGCGAAATCATTTTCGTTAGGTTATCGCCGATAGATGCGTCCCGAATCGAGTATTAAATATTTACAATTGAGCGTAGTTCTGACGATTTTCTATGGAGTGGTACAGTCGATTTGCTTTGCGTTTTCGGCGATGTTAGTAGAATGTTACATTCCTCCAGATGTCATAGCGCCTGAAAACTAACTAATCAGTTTCACGCACCCGAACAAGTACATAATGTTGTCTTTAATACAATTATGTTCGTCACAACCCATGCTCTAGGTTTAGCTATAGTAGAGTAGGTGCAAATTGCATGCATATTACATGTATGATTCTTCGTGAAAGTGTGTTCACACCTCACTATTTTCCAATATATTGTTTACAAATCAGAAAATACTTTTCCTTACTAATCAACGAGATTATTCTTAATATTTTCTTTAATATATCTGACCCAATTTTTGTGGAGGCAATGGGAAATTATATAGGCAAATTTGATAACAGCTGTTGCGCTATCGATTTTTCACTTCTCGATACATTTAATCGTTTTTATTGATTGGATCTTGAACGGATTATTGTTCACGGCTGAATAATGATGACTAACAAACTTGAAAAGGCAGCACAATAGGTGACTAATCTTCAGTGTTCAAATTATGGAATACACAGTTCCATCCGGGGACAATACTACTGGTTACGTGAAAATGTCCCTCTTTTGCAGCGGAGAATACATGAATAGTAGCACTCTGAGATTGGAATTTTTAACAGTGTATTGATAATGTCTTCCACAGTGCTGTGCCCAGAGATTGCGGAACTCCACCACGAAATCATCACGATAGAAACCATGGATTGGCTCGATTTGACCACATACGATCGGACTGTTGGCACAAAAGTTAAAATAAGCTGCCTGTCTAGCGACTTATACAAAGTATCAGGACGTGAATATCTCGAGTGCCTGGCGAGTGGTATGTGGAATGACACAATCCCGACATGTGTAAAAAAAACAAGTAAGTTTAACCTTTGTCTTACTAACTGGATTCTCAAACCCGATTATAAAAGTATACATTGTTATATTTATAATTGGAATGATCTATCATTCATTTGGAGGGATGTTCAAGTAACAGAGACATCGCAAAATCATGCACAAATACGATTACGGATATGGACACTATCCTGCCATTATTATGTCAGCTCTTGCAATTAGCCAATCAGCGTCGATATATAGTGACGGTATATGAACCCATATTAGGTCGGTGACCTAATATGAAATCAATATTAGGTGCTTATCCGCCATCTTGTTTTTTCAGAAACTCAGTCGCCTCGGGAATATTTTTTGTGTATTTTGGCGCCAAGAAAGGTGGGTATCACCCCCCTCCCCCCCCTGAATCCCGAATACGAGTTAATTTTGGGGGGTGAATCCTGAATACGAGTTAATTTTGGGGGGTGAATCCTGAATACATGTTAAGAAATAATATGCGATAAATGACATACAAATTGACTGTTTTAATATCAGACAGATACAAGCAGAAGTTACATAGACACATTATGATGCCGGTCGCGTTATGAGGCCGTTATGATACCATTAATGATACTTTATGATCAGGGATGTGGCTAGAGGGTTTCCGTTGGGGGGTGTCCACCTTTGGAATTTCCAACTGCACCCCTCCCCCCTCTTGAGTCAGAATCAGACCGAACACAAGTTTTGCATAATTCCATTTGCACACACCCCTTCCACCTCAGTATTTAGGCCTAATATCCTATATCTTCATAAACCATGGTTCTATATTCCCGGTATGAGAACATTCAGATATTTTAACCTGAAACATTGCATAAATCCTAACATCTAGTGGTCTAACTCCATACAAATGCACACGGCTACGGGCAAGAGACCACGGCACACCGAGCTGACCATCGTTGTTCGGCCGGTGTGAGAAAACTTTGAAATTTGAACAAGAAAATCACAAATCCTAGCATCCAGACTGGCCTCAACTAAAGCTTTCCTATAGTGTTGGAAATTTCAAACCTCATACTCCGCCTCAGGTTGGAAAATTCTCCAACTGATGACCACAAGTTTGATCAAATGTAGTAAAATATTGTTAAAATTATTAGCATTTTTGTATTGGCCACAGGGGAGAGACAATGGCACACCGGGCCGACCATGGTTCGGTCCGGTGTGGGAATTTTTTTTAATCTGAACAAGAAAATCGCAAAATCCTAGCATCTAGACTAGCGTCAAGCATTCTTAGAGTTGGAAATTTCAAACCTAACACACCACTTAGGTTGGAAAATTCACAACTGATGACAATTCCAATGCCAATGTTGACCAAATATTGTTTTCTTAAATTAACTAGCATTTTTTGACTGGCCACGGGGGAGGGATCAGGACACAAGATTTCCAAGTGTTGGAAATTTCCAACCTGTCACCCTCCTGAGGTTGGAAATTTCCAACTGATGACCATTTCAGTCCACAATTTTGACAAAAAATAGGAAAATATGCAAATATTGGTCCAAAAACAATTAATTCCCCCCCAATAAATTGTTTGAAAATCAAACTACAAGAAAATTTCAACCTATGATAGGTGTGAAATTTCCAACTAATGTTTTGGCAGGTATGAAATTTCCAACTGTTGAAAATTTTGAGACCCCCCCCCCCCTGTCGCCACGTCTCTGTTTATGATGGCATGGTGGTCGAATATGCCCAAGAAGCTATTCTACCCACTCATTCATACATATAACTAGCACAAAATATTATTTTGCGCCATCAAAACCTGCGTCCAAGATGTTTTGCTTGAACCCGAATACCAGTTAATTCGGGGGTATGAATCCCGCGTACGGCTTCAAAACACCCTGAATCCCGCGTACCGAAAGGGGGGGGTGATACCTTCAGAAAGGGGATATCTGTCGGAAATCATTTTCTGTGAATTCAAAGACATAGTACCATGTACCAAAACCTGCATGCGATATATTTGAGGAATTCTAAAGACTCATAAATTAACTATCAAACTCAACAAGTTGTCCTACTTCTGGTAATTAGCCATATATGCGAGGCGACCTATGGTCGACTCGCATATATAAGAGAATGCATTGGCACAGGGTAAAAAAAAGGGTAAAAAAAATCCCGACTTACGACTGGATTTTATATGGCGGGTCACATATAATCAGATTCCAACAGCAACTACATTTTTAGAAATGCCGCTTCAGTTGTCAGAATCGATTAATTGTCCAAAATAATGCTAACAACTGTTAACCATAGTATATTCAATTCAATTCTTTATGCACTCTCGATACACTGCTCGATAGGTAAAACAATTGACAAGAAAGAAGAGGTCACACAAAATATAACGTAAACAATATATGATAATGACGGTCATTAAAGTGATGTGAAACACTCCGGTATTGTGATCCAATTGAAATGGATAATTATCTTGCTCAAAGTTGTTCTTTTCACGAATATTAATTAATCCAAATTGCCAAAACACACCGTCATTCTGATATATTAATTAAATGCACTGAACCTGGATGGCTGAAATCATTTGTGTTTGTTTGTCGTCGATTGTTGCGTCCCGAATCCAGATGTAAATATTTACAATTGAGCGTAGTCTTGGCGATAATTTCTATTGAGTGGTATGGTAGATTTCTTTGAAATTTTCGGCGATGTTAGTAGAATGCTACATTATCCAGGTTTCATAACGCCTGAATACTATACTTATCAGTTTCACGAACTCGAACAAGTCCACAATATATAAACACTAGCAGGTGACCAGACTTCGTCCGGGCTTTGACCTTGAATTGACCATTTTGAAGGTCAAGTACATTATTGACGCGATGCGTCGAAAACGGAAACATAAGACGATCGATGGAATCAACTAATAAGTATTGTTCCCGGGCAATAAAAAATATCTTATGACTTGCAATAAATCTCTCCTCATAGTCCACACCCTGGGGCATAACTGGGAAGTGAAGACATAATTTTAGAAGGCCTCGCAAGTGATGAATTGACGCCGAAGTGATTTCGAGTGACAAAAATGACGATGTCGGAAATAATAACATATCTCGAACCCGGTGGTCGTAGAATTCCATTTTTCATGGGAAAATGAACAGACTCCACGCTTTAATTGTATTAGGCAATTATCGAAGAGACATAAACGCATTTATTAACAATTTTGCGAGCCTTGGGAAGATTCTTAGAAGCGAGTTCTATGCAACAGAGATGCATGCATATTTCCTATGTAACTGTTTAACAGTGTCTAAACGCTCTTTATCAACGACACTGCGGATACGAACGCTCTTTAACTATCACGCGATTAACCCATGAACTACCCATTGCGGTGACGGGGGATTGGCGAATGCGTGCTATGACGTTCTCAGAAGCGGTGCGATGACATTCCATCTGTGATTTTAACCTTAGATAGGAAGTTTGGGCTCAATCCGTCCGACAGTTTTCCCGGCCATAGCTAACAAACAAACAAACAAACAGAAGTCCCAAAATATATATTAGATCATCCCCTTGATATAAGGAATCTGATGGTGTGGTTTAAATATGTCAAGGGTGGTGCCGTTCGAGTCAGGGGTGCACGGAAGGGGAGAGGGGCACCCAAATTGATAAACTAAGTTTAGTGCCGATGGACCATCTAGATGGTTTCAAACTGTCTACTTGGTGGAACTTTTTACGAGAAAGATAATGGTGCGGGTTAGAATTTTCTAAAGTGACGCCGTTTTCAGGGGCAGATGTTTGCCGCCGATTTCCACGAAACTTTTGTATAATCATTCCCATGATGTGTTGTTTAAATATGTCAAACGTGGCGCCGTTTGCGTCAGGGGTGAACGGAAGAGGAGGGAGGCACCAAACTTGATCAAACTAATTTTAGCGCCAATTTCCATCAAATTGATATATATTCTTCTCCATGATACAAGGAATATAATTGTGCGATTTAAAGACTCCAAATTGCTGTCATTTTGACGAACGATTGTGGGAGGGGCACTCAATTTGAAAAAAAGAATGGGTTTAGTCGCCGATTGCCATCACACGTATACAATATCATCCCCATGGTATGAGGAGTCTAATGGTGAGGCTTAAATCTGTCAAAAGTGGCATCATTCGAGTCAGGGTTGAACTGAAAGGCAGAGGGGCACTAAAATTGATACGCATTCTTATTCATAATACGAGGAGTCTGATCGTGTGATTTAAAGACGTCATTTTGGTGCTGTTTGGGTGAGAGATGGGGGTTAGTGGGCAATTTGATCAAAATTGGTTTACCAAACTTATCAATAATCATCTCCATGATATCAGGAGTTTAATTGTGTGGTTTAATGATGCCACAAGCTGTCACAAGTGGGGCCATTCGAGTCAGGATGTATAGAGGGTGAGAGGAACACAAAAAAGATGAACAATATGTTTACCGCTGATTTACACCAGATTGATACATATTCTCCGTGGTAAGAGAAATCTAATCGTGTGGTTTAAATACGCCAAATTGGTGCCGTTTAGGTGAGAGATATGGGGGCCTAAATTTGATACGAATTTGTATACTCGCCAATTTTTAACAATTTTATATATATATTCATCTCCGTAATGAGTCTAAGTTTGTGGTTTAATGATATCAAATGTGGCGCCGCTTGAGTCCGAAATAGAGACTGGCGGGTCACTAAAACTGATAGAAATAAGTTTAGTGCCAATTAACATCAAATTCATACACGTTCTTCTCAAATGATACGAGGAATCAAATCGTGCGTGTTAAAAATGTCACATTTGGTGCCTAGATATATTTGCAAATATATGTATGTCTGTACAATCGAGATGGCACCAAGGCGTTCTAACAGTGGTAACGTTTTATGAGGAAGATATTGCTGCATGTTAAAATATTAGAATAGCTCATGTTAATATTATAACACAATTGAGTCTGCCCCATTCAATATAGTTTCCACAAAACAGTTACAAGAGATATGGAAATGTATAGAAGGCATGTTCAACAACAGTGGTCACAGTGTGCTGTCAAATATAATTTCTTCTGAGATAAAAGAAAAGGGAGTCAGTGGCATATGACTTTTCAGGATCCTCCAATACTGACATCTGACAAGGTTATATCTGCCCAATATACAGAGGATATCTTTCATGTTTAGAACAGACTCATCACCTAACATAAACAACTCAAAGTCTCGCTCTGTATCGGATACATGTAGCTGATATAGTGCATAGCAACATTTCTTTTAAACTGAGAATAATTAGCCTATATATAGCACAAGCAACAGAGAAGCACCTCTACATTTCTTTAAAACATCTGCATCTTCGTGGAGATATGATAACCAGGTGTCCTCAAAATCTTAGTTAAACCCACCAGATTGATTGATACATCTCTATGTAAAACCTAATGTGTTTATGATGTTCATGTTATAACGTCTGAAGTATACGTAGTTGTAAATAAATAGATAGTTCTTTATTGGCGCATGGACAGAATAATCGCGATAAATAAATTGACAGTCGCTCAGATACAACAAGGTGAGCTACTACTTATATTCCGTGTGTAAGAATCATGTTTTGTGATGCTATTTGGATATATAATTTATGAGAATATGTGTTACGCTTTGAACAAGAGTATCCTCTATTCCCACCATATGCAGAGGGTTTCACATCACCTTAACCTGGGCAACGCCGGATAACCCTGCTAGTGTTTTATAATTACAATCATGGGCATATAATATATGATCTTGAGCGCGTTACTATTTCTGACATTGGTTTTCTTGTTGTGTTTTCAGGTACCAGCAGCACCAATATCGTGCGGACATACGTCTCAAGCACCGACGACCTGAATGCCATGCCGCTTATCGTCATATTCGCCATGTTGTGTCTATTTTTCATTTGCTGTGCTATAATCGTGGCATACATCGGCTTTACCAGGAGGCGGAGAAGACTCCGAGAACGGTAAGCTTGTCACTCACTGCATGCAATAACGCTATGTCAAATTATAGAAACCATATTACCAAACTCCAGACAGAGTTATCTCCCATCGCTTCATCACAAGGACATTTCTGAGATGGTTTTAGTTCTTATATTTTGGGATTAAAATTGTTTATGTTTGGCTCAGTTCATATTGTTGTTATCAATACTGAAAGAATTACCATTATTGCAAATTTTTGGTGGTCAAAATAAGTTAATAGGTGAATAAAAATATAGATGTACCGGTCCGCAAAGTACCATCCTCCCGGCAGTGATATATCGCAATGATAACGGAGAAGGCGCTACGTGGAGTTTGCCATATCATTAACCCTTTACCCAACAAACCGGCCAAAAACCGGCCAAATAAAGCTTCAACAGCCTAAAATATATTCGGTCTGTCTCAATAGAACAATACAAATATGGATATCATTGGAACCGGCTCCTTGACCACATTGTGATAGTTACAGTTATGCCCTGTGCCAATGCATTCTCTTATATATGCGAGTCGACCATAGGTCGCCTCGCATATATAAGAGAATGCATTGGCACAGGGCCCTTCTGTTGGGTAAAGGGTTAATAATAGTCGACAAAAGGTCTTGCCAATCGCAACGTCTCCGCCAGTTCCGCTTTCGCGTGGATGTCACAAGGAACTAATTATTTCCCATAGTCTGTAGTGTTATTAACGTTCTTTACCAATCGGACAAGCTTCGCATAATGGTACCATTTTCCCTTCAATTCTGGAGAAACCAAAACTGGAATTTGATTTGGAAACGACGGGAACTTTTCCAGTTTAAATTTCCCGCTTTCGTAACTACCTTCAATTCAGCAGCAAATTTTGAAAACAAACCTTCACATACCCCTATATAAATTTTCATCCCAAATTCGCACAATAATAAATATAGTTCATACAATCATATTCAATATGAAGATGATCTGATCAGGAAATGCATATTTAAACATTAAATGCATTTAATTTTCTGAAGATAATACACTAATCCTCTCAGGGATTTTGTTTAACCAATATAATAGTGTCCCTGTATTTTGTTTAACCCATATAATAGTGTCCCTGTATTTTGTTTAACCCATATAATAGTGTCCCTGTATTTTGTTTAACCCATATAATAGTGTCCCTGTATTTTGTTTAACCCATATAATAGTGTCCCTGTATTTTGTTTAACCCATATAATAGTGTCCCTGTATTTTGTTTAACCCATATAATAGTGTCCCTGTATTTTGTTTAACCCATATAATAGTGTCCCTGTATTTTGTTTAACCCATATAATAGTGTCCCTGTATTTTGTTTAACCCATATAATAGTGTCCCTGTATTTTGTTTAACCCATATAATAGTGTCCCTGTATTTTGTTTAACCCATATAGTAGTATCCCTGTATTTTGTTTAACCCATATAATAGTGTCCCTGTATTTTGGTTAACCCATATAATAGTGTCCCTGTATTTTGGTTAACCCATATAATAGTGTCCCTGTATTTTGTTTAACCCATATAATAGTGTCCCTGTATTTTGTTTAACCCATATAATAGTGTCCCTGTATTTTGTTTAACCCATATAATAGTGTCCCTGTATTTTGTTTAACCCATATAATAGTGTCCCTGTATTTTGTTTAACCCATATAGTAGTATCCCTGTATTTTGTTTAACCCATATAATAGTGTCCCTGTATTTTGGTTAACCCATATAATAGTGTCCCTGTATTTTGGTTAACCCATATAATAGTGTCCCTGTATTTTGTTTAACCCATATAATAGTGTCCCTGTATTTTGTTTAACCCATATAATAGTGCCCCTGTATTTTGTTTAACCCATATAATAGTGTCCCTGTATTTTGTTTAACCCATATAATAGTGTCCCTGTATTTTGTTTAACCCATATAGTAGTGTCCCTGTATTTTGTTTAACCCATATAATAGTGTCCCTGTATTTTGTTTAACCCATATAATAGTGTCCCTGTATTTTGTTTAACCCATATAATAGTGTCCCTGTATTTTGTTTAACCCATATACTAGTGTCCCTGTATTTTGTTTAATCCATATAATAGTGTCCTTGTATATTGTTTAACCCATATAATAGTGTCCCTGTATTATTCCAAGAACGATAATTCAACATAATTATACACCGTCGTTAACCTCTCTCGGTATCAGAGTTCGCGCTGCCACTTGCCAAATTTGCCAATGGCAAAAATAATTCACATTTGGCAAACAAATATTTTCATTTGGCAAACGTTTTGGCAAGTCACTTTTTAATTCCTCAAGAAAGTTGAAAAAATTGGTCAATCAATACCATTCATTTCAGGAAACTCTTACAACATAGTTATGTTAGTAGTGTTTTATAAGATTTAGGAAAAATTAACGCCTCTATTAAGATGCAGTTAATCTCATAGCATTAGTAGCGATGGTTGGAGGGATTACTCGTGTTTCAGTGTGGTGGTAGTGTTTGCATAGCTAATCCTCTTGTGCTGTGCCCTTCTGATGAAGCAACCCTTCTACCATTGTAGTGTTCGGTGATTGGCTTATTGTTGTATGATAAACCACAATAGAGATGCGTGTATAATTAACTAACTGCTTTTATATCGATATCAAAAGTCGTTCAAACCGCGAGTGTCGAAACATAAGACTTACGGTTTCAGAAAAGATAATATCAGGGATATCATTTGGCAAATGCTAAAATAATTTGGCAAACAATATTTTCATTTGGCAAAAGTAAATTTGGACCAGCGCGGACACTGCTCGGTATCGACGCTGTCCCATTATCAGAATTTACAAGACTCATGACATAATATCAGAATCGCCTTCAAACCTGTCCATAAATGACGAGCTTCCCAAACAAATGCCACATTTGTGTAGGACTTTTATGTCTACCTATAGAACAGTAATATCGTCCAACGAGGCGGTACATGTATATAAAGCGGGAAAACTTACCCGTTCTTGTACTTATATATACCTATATTGCATGGGCCACATTATATAAAGTCACGTGTATGTTTCATGCAAGGCAGGTCAAGGGACCTGTCAGATGGGGTTGGATGTGACCCGGATACTTATATTGCATGGGACACCGTCGGGTGTATTTGAACAGTTCATTAACTGCATGCCCCATAAACCAGACCGAAATTTCCAAGTTTCGTTATCACCCCTTCCCTCGGGTTGAAATCTTCCAACATATACATCACCACCTATGGACGCTCTACATATCACACATCTTTCATCCGATTAATCTGACTTATTGTTTAACCTCTTCGCTGCTATGACGTCCGTATCTATTACGGACGTAAAAGTGCACGCCGTGTGCTATATGGTCCGTAGGTACTACGGACCTACTTCAGTACACTAGAAGTAGGCCATCATACATAACTGGAACTCAGAGATTAGTGCATCGGAATAACTGTATCTCGACGTTTCAAACAGTGTATGATGTTCCACGATTGTGAACAATAATAGCCTTTCAGCTGAGTCACTTTTATGGTTCTTTTGACATTCCCGCTATATTTTCCCATTGGAAAATACCAGTAACGTCAACAGCCCAGCACACGACGTCATAACGTCATTTAGCAGCGAAGAGGTTAAAAAACATGACCGTCATCTTGGATTTCTACATTTGATTTGCATTTACATTTGATTTCATTGAAACTGCACCCGTCATTTATGAGCTGAATATTTGGAATATTTACAGACATTATGATCTCTACATGGGAGCTATTGCATTTGAATGTGTTCGATCAAAAACGTTGCCACGGGCAGCCATCTTTGATTTTGTATCATGAATTCCTTTGGCGCTCTCTACATTCAAAATCTTTCATTAGATCAAAATTTGTTCAACCACCTTTATCATCCATGTTTATCTCACACTCAACACTAAATAAACCAACACAATTGAATAGCATAATTATATTCCGATTATAGTCCAGTGCATTTATAAAAAAGTGCCAAAACCTCAAACTAATTGCAACACAATGTTACTTAGCAGGAATACGTATATCAACACATTATAAACAACATACTAAAATAAATAAGGATTACGAAAGGCGAAATTGATAAAATTTCTTAAATAAATTTGTCAAAATTGATGTTTATAAAAAAAACTCCACTTCATCTGTCTCTCTTCTGTCTTCTAGTTTCTCGTCCCTTATCTCTTTCTGCCTCTATCCGCTATCTCTGCCCATGCTACCCATAACACTATCCTCTTCCCTTTTTCCATCCAAAATTCAGCTATATACCTCTATTTGCCCTAAAAAAAACATTATTTCCAACCCTTCCCGTCTAAACTATACCCCTCCCTCACTATTGGGGACGGGGCATGTCGCCGAAGATGAGAAGACTTCATATAAACCATTGGAATTGTTGTCTGATCCTCGTTTCCATACATTAACTCTTCTATTGTGTATATATGTGTCATCTGTTTATTATGTAATTTGCTTGGAATTGAAAATAAAAATATGTTTACACTAATAAAACCGGTGCTTCTTTGGCTACATTCCTTTCAAAAATCGCCCATTATCAGTATTGTCTCAGCATGTCTGTTTTATCTAACCTCTCCTCTTGTTCTTATTTGTATAGATACCTGCTGCAACAGAGACTCCTTGTGACCACGGAAGACAAGCGCCCAACGCCCGAATCAGAGCAAGTGTTCTTCGTACCCTACGACAACGAGTCGCTCAATGGAAGGAACAGTCCGCACCGGAAGTCACAGACCGAGTATATTATCAGACCAGACAGAGGATCGCCTCCATCTTATTCGACCAAAGAGTATTACATCCCTGCCGGAACGCGCAAGAGTTATTATAGCAGTGCTCGCTCGGACTTTCATATACCCAGAGCAAAACTTTCGGACACGAGCCTGTGAGAAGGCACTCACTCGTCATCTTTTACAATGTTATACACGGGGTTACTAACAACCGACTACGTTATAGCAGACAATAGTTCTAGGTTCGTCAGTGATGGCTTAAAAGAAATCTGACTTCCATATAACCAGAGCAAACTATCGGACACGAGAAGGCACTCACTCCTCGTGTTATAAAATGTTAGACTTGGGGTTACTAACAACCGACTACGTCATAACATACAATAGTTCTAGGTTCGTCAGCGATGGCTTAAAAGAAATCTGACTTCCATATACTCAGAGCATAAATATCGGATACGAGAAGGAACCCACTCCTCGTGTTATAAAGTGTTAGACATATGATTACTAACAACCGACTACGTTATAACATACAATAGTTCTACGTTCGTCAGTGATGGCTTAAAAGAAATCTGACTTCCATATACCCAGAGCAAACTATCGGATACGAGAATGCAGTCACTCCTCGTGTTATAAAATGTTAGACATATGATTACTAACAACCGACTACGTCATAACATACAATAGTTCTAGGTTCGTCAGCGATGGCTTAAAAGAAATCTGACTTCCATATACCCAGAGCAAAACTATCGGATACGAGAAGGCACTCACCCCTCGTGTTATAAAATGCTATAAATGGGGTTACTAATAACCGACTACGTTATAACATACAATAGTTCTAGGTCCATCAGCGAGATGGCTTAAAAGAAATCTGACTTCCATATACCCAGAGCAAAACTATCGGATACGAAAAGGCACTAACTCGCCATGTTATACAATGTTAGACATGGGGGTTACTAACAACCGACTACGTTATAACAGACAACAGTGTTTAGGTCTTCAGAGTCAGAGTTGGCTTAAAAGCAATCTGACTCCATATAGTCAAATTTCGTGTAAGCGGTACCTGAAACAGTGGTAATACAAAAGCATAGATAGACGGATACCAGAATGATATATTGAAGTGCCACAAATAAATACACATATATGCTGGACATATTTAGGTATATCCACGCCCTTCGGGAACTTAAGGGACCCTACCAGATTTGATTTCAGTCGAAGATATTACACCAACCACGCAGCAACCGTAAACTTGATTTTCATATTGGTTTATTTGCTTGTAACCTAGATATCTCATAAAACGGCGTTCTAAACGCGCGTCTAGGTTATTTAGTTGATCGTTCCTGGATCTCAATTGGAAAAAGGATCTCTGTATAAAACCGTTCTTTACGGGTCTCAAGGCATTCGAAGTAGGGTTATGCGAAATAACATAAACGTCTGCAAAACAACTATCATCAACAATTACATGGAAATAAATTTACTTTTATCTTATTTGGATTATTAATAACTTTCCAATAAGGAGAGTTCGCATGTCATTGTTATATAAATTGTGGAATTACCAATAAAAGTCAAATCAGGTAATAAGATTAATAATAAGATACAGTTATTCAATTTGTTCGTGTTCTTCTTAGAGGTCATGTATTTATAGACTTTTATATTTTAAGACATATGCCCACCATGAGTGCCTTGGCACCCTTTAAATGTTTCGTCCAAAGCTTTTTATTTAGTTTTATGTTTACTATAGATGAACAAAATTATTGTAAATATATATTTATTCGTTTGCAGACGCTTTACCTGTATTTCCACTACATGTATGATGTATATGCATCCTGAGCGATCCGCGATCGAGCTTTAATGTCAGTTTAAAGGTAAACAATCCGATTCCATGGTCACCATATCATCAGATTCCAGCAACAACAACATTTCTTGAATCCCGCTTCAGTTATCAGAATCGATTAATTTCCAAATTTAATGGTAACAACTGTCAACTATAGTATAAAATTGACCAAAAAGTGTTATATATCAACATTATGTTCAACGAAATTTGGTATCGAGAGTATGTCGGTCGATGCCAAATAGTCCCGTGGTGAAAAATAACAGATTTCAAAAATCGATGTCTTTTGTGTGAAATTTGTTAATTTGTAATGGAACATTTCACCTTGTGAGCTTTGGTGTAGATCATTCGATTTTGGTATGCTTTGACACCGTGATAGCTCAGATTGGGGACAAAGGATACCGGCATACTTTGGATTCGTCAATAATGTTTACAGGGGTTTACCCTTGTTGGACTTAAAACATTTCGCTCAGCACAGATGTATTCCATCGTATAGTCCGTATCACTGATCATATTTAAATATAATTAGATTAATACTAGCCCGTCGTCGATGGAAACATACTATAAGATGCAGTGTACTTCGTCCATATAGAGTTTTGTCAGAGTTATTGGCCATGTTGACCTCGGAAATTTCCAAATTTCCAAATTTCCAAATTTAAAAAAAACTGTTAGCACTGTTACCTATGCGTGAAGAGTTAATTGGAGTTGATTATTGTTTTGTATAGTGCTATTGATAGAACAATATGAGCGAAATGATCCATAACTGATTGATGTTTCCTTCGTGCATTTAGCATTGCTCACTCTCAAAACTGAGCTCTGCACTTAGTGTTAAAGAGCCACTTAATTTTCGAGTAACCGAGTTTTTTTTATAGTGCCTTGATATACGGTTTTAATAACAATTTATGCCATAAAATATGATTAAAATACTATAATACATCATTATTTGAGACGTCTGTGTCTCAGCAGATGCCCAATAGAGAAATAAAAAAAACAGCTGAAATCATAAAAAGATTCCCTCTGTTATGGCTCCCAGAATGCAACATAATTCAATCGAAAATGTATTTTCAATGAAAGGGGAATAACTCTATCTTAAAAATACAGAGTTATTCTCCTCCATTGAAAATAATACACTTTGCACAACAAAACCAGATTAAACTTAAGCACAAAACACGTCGGTAACTCAACAAAAAACAACATGTTCACAGTTTATTACACGGATAAGTTGATAATACAATGTTTTGGAGCTTCCTCTTTCAAATGGTATATAATATGGCATATATTTATATATGTGATCTCGGAGTTCGAAAATTAAGTGGGCCTTTAACATATTTTATTTATAATTCGTAAACATGCATAGTATTACATATACAAGAAAAAGACCACGGTGAGAAAACGGATTTGACAGTAAGTGGATGCTTATTGTGGCGATTTCCGACATATGAATGATTATATGGTGTCATTTGTTATGATATATAATGTTCTCATGAGATTCAATGATTCAAATCAGAACTGTTGCTGCTTAAACGTGTATATATGAAAGCATCGGTACTTGTTGGAGTGACAATAATGTATTGTAGCTGCTTAGGACTGTATGTGCAGTGACACCAGCTTTAACGCCACACATATTCACCGTATATGGGACAATATTAACATGAAAAACTGTGTATTATTAATTATATATGACATCTTTGTCGGGAACGACCTGTTATCGAATTAGGAGAATATTCCTTCAATTTACCATTAAACCGAGTAATATCATGTTACGACAATAACCAATTCGAGTCGTATCATGTTACTACCTCACACATTCGAGTAATATGGTATTACGGCATGCCGGGAATCTACTTCACTGCTATATGATTGTAGATATCGATTTTTGTGATGTCACTCATTTGAAACAGTTGACAACGGTTACTAAGCGGCGATCTAATTAATAAATATGATATTACTTGGTTGGTTTGATATTAGGCCAGATATCAGCCATAGGTAACCTCATGTCAGCCTTCGACATTCGGTCGCAGGCTGATATGAATTTACTTGGCTGATATCAAAATATTACTTGGCTGATATCAAACCAAGTAATATCCTCTGATTAGTATACATGTACATGCTGCAACCTAATCGAGAATTTGTGAACTGTTTGATATATTTCTATCACTTCAATAATTTGTAGGCTTAGATTGGGACTTATTGACTCCAGCTGCACAATCTATTCATTGACCTACTTGTTCATGGTTCCTATAAGGTTAACTTGGTCGTTAGCACATGGTTCCCAAATTGGTTAAAAGACACACATGCATCACTAAAACTGGTAGAAAGATACCCAGGTTGGATCAAGTCTCGTTCGTAGAACACGTGAAACTATACATTAGACAGTGTTCCGCCTCCAGTAAGAAACAGCGTCTTTGGTTGGTCAGAGAGCCGCCCAAAATATCCCATGTTTAATGCCTGGAGCAGATTTTGATATTTTCTTCAGAATAAATGTCAAAGTGCTAAGAATTACCAGGACTGTCGGCAAAACATATACGTTATTGTGGTGGATTGACGGTAACATGGTGTGACATTGTCCATGATTATCTCAAAATGGTAACATACGATAACATTCAAATTACACCAATCAGACGAGACTTGGACCAACCTGGGCGTATTTTTTGCCAGTTTCAGCAAACCTGGATGTCTTCTTTTTTTTTTACCAGTTTCAGCAAATCTGAATTCTGCCCAAAACATTCGGAAACGACAAATTCAGCGTAAGTAAGTCTATGAGAACAACATGGAAAAGGATCAAGCTATAGACATTTGTTCCGTCACCTTTTCTCCTTTTCCAAGTACATATTGGCGCCAAATTCCAGTCTTTGCTTTGCGCTTGTTACCAAAAACTAGCGCATATAACCCTGCCGCATGCTATTCTCGTGTATGTATATATGAAACATTACCCAGAAGGCCGTACTCAAAGATGGAGTCTCTCTTGGCTGCACTTTTATATATTCTGTGTTAGAAAATAGTAGATGACATCATCGTGCAACAATAGAAGCTTCTGGGACTAGAAATACATATGTGACCCGCCATATCAAATCCAGTCGTAAGTCGGGATTTTTTTACCCTGTGCCAATGCATTCTCTTATATATGCGAGTCGACCATAGGTCGCCTCGCACATATAAGAGAATGCATTGGCCTAACAATTTTTTATCATTTTTTAAAAATAAATGTGCCTTACAATTTTTAGGACATAAAATAAAAAACATCCATTACCCTGCAGGGAGCCCCACTCATATATAGAAGCATATAGAAGAGTGTCGTCTGCTCATGTTTGTCTGGGGCTCTGTATGGGTGAAATTATAAAATTGTTAAAGAATACAAGAAAATATTATTAAAATTGTAACAAAATTGTTAGGCCACATATTTCAATTTTTTTCTAGAAATTCACTCAGAATGTGGGACCACAATAGATATGGTCGTAAGAGCGACGTATTTTATCACAAAGGATTAATTAGTCGCATGACTTAAACATATTTTTTCTGAAAACGTAAACGTGTTTTTATTGGCATAGATTCACAAACGTAAGCTACACAGTTGTGTTGGCAAGTGTTTAGACGAAATTAGAGCATAACTATGAAGTATACGATTTGTTTTGGAAAGAATATTATTAGTTTATGAATCTATTGGAATAATCCCAAGCAAGAATCAGGGGAACTATATTTTTGCGGACAGGGATTCGTTTATAGAACACGCGAAACTATACGTCAGACAAAATATAGACTTCAATTGGGACTTAATAACCTCAACTGTACAATATATACCTTGACCAACACAGAATATATAAATGAGTCTATAAAGGTGTTATCATTAAATTCCTGCCATCTTAAAAATATGTTGGACATGTTATACATGAAGAGAGGCGCTACAACATTGGGACTTAATAACCCCAACTGCACAATATATACCTTGACCAACACAGAATATATAAGTGAGTCTATAATGGTGTTATCATTCAATTCTTGCCATCTTAAAAATATGTTGGACATGTTATACATGAAGAGAGGCGCTACAACATTGGGACTTAATAACCTCAACTGCACAATATATACCTTGACCAACACAGAATATATAAATGAGTCTATAAAGGTGTTATCATTAAATTCCTGCCATCTTAAAAATATGTTGGACATGTTATACACGAAGAGAGGCGCTACAACATTGGGACTTAATAACCCCAACTGCACAATATATACCTTGACCAACACAGAATATATAAGTGAGTCTATAATGGTGTTATCATTAAATTCCTGCCATCTTAAAAATATGTTGGACATGTTATACACGAAGAGAGGCGCTACATCATTGGGACTTAAAGGCACGTGAGGCCTTAGTTGTCGAAAATATTCATATTTGTTCTAATCACCGTTAACAGAAAAACATTAAAACGCATACAGTTTCGTTCATATATACCATGACCATCATGTAAACAGCATGTTACCATAAAGACCTACTATATTTTACCTAAGCAAGAGCCTGATTGTGTTACAGAAGACAGCACAATGCTACTGGCTAATCACACACAAATGGCATAAACGCTCTTTATTAGTTCCATATCAGGAATTCACCAACAAAGAACGCTCTTTATGTTACCATCATAATATAAACAAACACCAGAAAAGTAACTTTTTATGCTTTTGTTTACATAACAATGGTCAAACATTTGACAATAACATACTGTTTATGCGACATTTCTTATTTGTATACGGACAAAGTCTGTCTACATTTTGATGTTCTTTCTGTTGGTGGCGGTTTTTGACGGGTGGAAATATTTTCACAGGATACCACCGCCAAGGCCAACCGTACCTTTAATAACCTCAACTGCACAATATATCCCATATAAAAATGTACCTGGGTATGTACCTGGGTAAATCCACCCAGGTTTTTTGGGCCGAAACCCAGGTAAAAATCTATCTACCAAGACATCCATCAACAATCAAGACCCCGCAAAACCTGGGTTTTACCATGATTTACCCACCTGAAACTGGATAAAAACCCTGGTATGGGTAAACCTGGGTGTAAATTACCCAGGTGACCACACCCAGGTGTACCCTACATGGGTGTTTCCCACCCAGGTGTATCCTGGTGTTTCCTACCCGGGTGTTTCCCCACCCAGGTGTACCATGGTGTTATTCACCCATGTGTACCCTGCTGTTTCCTACCTGGGTGTTTCCCACCCAGGTGTACCATGGTGTTATTCACCCAGGTGTACCCTGGTGTTTCCTACCTGGGTGTTTCCCACCCAGGTGTACCTTGGTGTTATTCACCCAGGTGTACCCTGGTGTGTCCTACCTGGGTGTTCCCCACCCAGGTGTACCTTGATGTTATTCACCCAGGTGTACCCTGGTGTTTCCTACCTGGGTGTTTCCCACCCAGGTGTACCTTGGTGTTATTCACACAGGTGTACCCTGGTGTGTCCTACCTGGGTGTTCCCCACCCAGGTGTACCTTGGTGTTTCCAACCCAGGTGTACCTTGGTGTTTTCTTACCCAGGTGTACCTTGGTGTTTTCTAACTTTTCTTACCCAGGTGTACCTTGGTGTTTTCCTGCCCAGGTGTACCTTGGTGTTTCCTTACCTGGGTGTACCTTGGGGTTTTCTAACCCAGTTGCATCTCAATGGGAAATCCACCTGGTTAAGAAAACACCAAGGTACACCGGCGTAAGAAAACACCAAGGTATACCTGGGTTGGAAACACCAAGGTACACCTGGGTGGGGAACACCCAGGTATGACACACCAGGGTACACCTGGGTGAATAACACCAAGGTACACCTGGGTGGGAAACACCCAGGTAGGAAACACCAGGGTACACCTGGGTGAATAACATCAAGGTACACCTGGGTGGGGAACACCCAGGTAGGACACACCAGGGTACACCTGGGTGAATAACACCAAGGTACACCTGGGTGGGGAACACCCAGGTAGGACACACCAGGGTACACCTGGGTGAATAACACCAAGGTACACCTGGGTGGGAAACACCCAGGTAGGAAACACCAGGGTACACCTGGGTGAATAACACCAAGGTACATGTACACCTGGGTGGGGATACCAAAGTGAAATGATGAGGATGGCAATGAAGTAGATTTTGATGGGATTCAGGGGTATTGTTATCAATGGAGTTGTTTTAGTATAATAGAACATTAAGGAAACTGATTGTGCAGCAATACAAGTTTATTCAAGGACAACAAACTAACTAAAGATAAAATACATGTATAGAAACACATGTAATATATACATATATAAACTCGTTAAACTGCATGGGTTAAAACTTACTGACAACAAGAGTTGGGTTAAAATTTTGATTAACAAACACTTGCAAATTCCCTCTTCATACATGTATATGGTATGTCAGCCAAGTTACATGTACATGTAATTGCAATGTATACCGGTACATGACATACCGGTGGACACAAAAATCATTATTTTAGTTCCAATGTCATTTACCAGAATACATGTACATGTTGTACCTTGCAACTACAGTGAGGTAGTTTTGTCTCATTTAAACTTTCTAAATGGGTTTCTCCCTTTGAATGACATAAACGAATGTGAGTATACACATGAGCTGTGATGTGAAATACACACCAAAAAATTATTTCTTAGTCTGAGGACATGTTTCCTGTCATTATCTTACTGCTTACAAATATAGATTTGTAATAATGTGTTGTAATGCTCCAGAAAGTCATATTATGTCCTGGTTCATGAGAACACATTATTTCTTAGTGTTAGAAGGACATGTTGCCTGTTATTATTTGACTCATAAACCCCCAAATGTACATGTAAACAGAATATTTGGGAAAGAGACAAACCATCTTTATCCTTTTTTATATCAGTAGCAATTGATCAGAGAGCAAAATATGCTAAAAATAGATTTCAGAGATTAAACAATCACATTAATTGCACCAACTCGAAACAGTTAACATACCCTGTAGAATATAGACTATGATCAAGGAGGGCGTCACACACATCCCCACCCCGCTTTGGTATGTGATATTCAAGCCATTTCAGGTGGTATGCTATATACATACCCAATGTTATCTGGTACTAGGATTTCACACAGCAATATAACCGCCATTCACGATTCAGCAAAAAGGCTAGTATGCAGATATAATAGCAGAAAATACTCAAAATTTGTATAATTTTCTGCTATTATATCTGCATACTAGCAGAAAATTATACAAATTTTGAGTATTTTCCAGCTTAAACAGACCCAAGTGATATATTTTTATCTAATTCAGTCTAAATTTGATTCAGATTTGATCACACAAACTAAAATTATGATGCGGAAACCAGAAATTAACACAATTCTAAGTCGAAAAAGGGCCATAACTCTCGCAAAAATGGGCGGAGCACACCCATATTCGAACTTGACCTGCATTTTGGTCTGAATCGTCTGATAAACTTACATACCACATTTGGTTCAGATATGATCACACAAACTGAAGTTATCACCCGGAAACCTACAATTTTCAAAGTTTAAATGTCTATTAGGCGACACCAATTTTAAGTCTGGTTTACGAACATGTGGGCTGATGTGGGGAGAAAAAAAGTAGATGCAGGAGGGAAAAAAATAAAAATCCAAAAATTGTCCCCCCAATTTATATTATAAAAAATTCCAATGAAATTCTGAACCAAACAAGACATTTCTTGTCATGAAATACATGAAAATATGGATCTGCAAATGATCATAAGCAGAACCGGATCGACAGCACATGAAAATCAGCACGCGTATTTGTTTGGGACAAAAAAGTTTTGTTTTTTTTCATGAAATGGAAAAAAAGTTGTAGGTGTTCGTAAACCGGACTTAAAAATTGGTGTCGCCTTATGTGTATATAACTCATATAGCTAACTATTAAAGGTGTTCAATCAGATTCGATGGTCCCCATATAATTAGATTCCAACAACATTTTTTTTAGAAATACTGCTTCAGTTATCAGAATCGATTAATTGCCCAAAAATAATGCTAACCACTGTCAACTACATGTATAGTATACAATTGCCTGATACGTTATATTTATCAACATGCTGTTCGACGAAGTTTGGCCTTATTATCAACACAAAGCCTCTTCATTTTAGAGTTATTCATCTTCATCCGCAACTTGGTCTGAGACTGTCGGCTCGTAAAAAAATTCTGGGCCACTATTAAGTATCGATGGTGATAAATATTAAAATTTCAAAAATCGATATCTAATAACTCTGAGCTTTGATACATGTAGGTGGGTCCCTCGACTTGATTAAAATATTTTACCCCCCCCCCCCCCCCGATTCCATGTAAATAGTAAATGAGGGGCACTTAATCGGATTATGCATCTTTAAACTGTATTTGAATTTAAAGATGCATAATCCGATTAAGGGCCCCTGAATTAACGCTCGCACATTACTATTTATTTGGACTTGGGGGTAAAAGATATTTGGTACGAGTCGAGGAACCCACCTATCAAAGCTCAGAGTTATTAGATATCAATTTTTGAAATATACTATTTTTCACGATCAAGAATTAATAGTGGCCCACGGTCTCGGACCAAATTTCAGATGAAGATGGATAACTCTAAAATCAAGAAGCTTTCTGTTGATAATAAGGCCAAATTTTGTAGAACAACATGTTGATAAATAACATATGTCAGGCAATTGTATACTTTAGTTGACAGTGGTTAGCATTATTTTAGGGCAATTAATCAATTCTGATACCGTTAACTGAAGCAGCCTTTCTAAATACAAATGTATGATGTTGTTGTTGTTGGAATCTTATTATATGGGGATCATCGAACCGGATTGAGTACCTTTAAAATGAACTGTATCCAGTATTTAGACCTGATAATTAATTAGAGCATGCAGTCCCTGTTGACATGCGGTATCTGCTGGTAATCTTACCACAGTAATATGTGTTAACTGTGATAACCAAGTTAATTGTTTTTACCACAAAAATTCTGAATTCTATCTAGACATATTGAAACAATAAACAAAATTTCTGGTGTGGTTACAATGTCAACTTTAAAACAAAATTCATATAAACATTGCATGAAAAATACAGCCTAACTGCAAATGTGAGGTGGACCACATTCTGCGGCGGTATAACTGACTGCGGTTGATCGCATGAACACGCCTGAATACTGCAGTAATACCCGGTGGTCAACCTTTATAAGGCGAGTTGATTAATTAAAGCATACACATGTAGCTGTAATTTTACATGTATGTTCTATGGACTTTGTTGGGAAAGAGAATATAGCTGTGCGACAATGGATGATATTTCCCCACCTCAGCAGGTGTCGATTACAGAAAAATATACCAAACATACTGGTAGTCTGTTAATCCTGATGAGCTACATGTAAGTTAGAATTTTTTCAATCGAAACCTCAAAAAAATAAATATAAATTCAGTTCTCAATTTTCGAACACTTCAGGAAATTGTTCAAGAATATTGTTAAAAGATGCCCATTCGATTTGACACTGTAAATATACCCCTGTTCAAGTGTTCCTGCTAATGTGCTATGATGCGGTTGGGTCCTGCTTAATTGCTATGAATTGCACTACCCGCATCATAGCAATTTAGCAGGACCACCAGCACCATAGCATATTAGCAGGACCACTTGGCCAGTGGTAAAATAGTTTGTTTTCCATACGGATATGTGTTTTCAAATAATCATGTAATGATATCTAACATACATGTATATGATCCCATTTATAGGTTGTATTCATCATGGTCAGATAAACTTTGTATACAGACAGTTTTACCAAACTTAGAATTTTTATTAGGTGCTTTTATTGTAGCTGTAATTACTAGTATTAAAAGTGTGCTCAATAAAGTTTGTTTTATCATATATGCTCATTTGGAATTTGGATGCTATTTAAAGGTACTCAACCCGTAAAGAGGGTCCCCATCTCAACAGATTCCAACAACAACAATCCGATCAGAGGGTCCTATATTACTATTTCTTTGGCTTTGGGGGTAAAAAATATTTGATTCGAGTCGAGGAACCCATCAAACAAAGCTCAGAGTTATTAGATATTGATTTTTCAAATTTGTTATGTTCTCGAGATGAGTACCAATAACTGCCGTAATCTGCTCTGGATGTGTTCTCCAAATCTATTCAAACAGACAATTTTGACGGAGTTCTGGGCCAGATAGTATTCCCGATAATGAAAAATAATAGATTTCTAAAATCGATATCTAACAAATCTGAGCTTTGATGGGTGACTTCCTCGACTCGAATCAAATATTTTTGACCCCCGAAGCCATTGAAATAGTAATTGAGAGGAGTTTTATCGGGTTGAGTACCTTTAATTCTGTTTTTCTATATAATTGGCTGCACTGCTAAATTTTGACTCATTTCAGTCATTTGATGTCAGTACATGTAGTTGTCCATCGAAATGGCGAACACAACCAAAGACAAATTACAAGAGGAAAGACAACAAATAAATTTGATGTGCACTAAAACAGATACAGTAGTGCCCTAAGAAATCGACCCCTTAACCACAGCAGAATTATGTGTAACTTTTCAGGATTTAGTCGGATATATGGCTTGTTGCCATTCATCAGAAAGCTGTCCCCGAGTTACCCGTAATTCTGCTGTGGTTAAGGAGTCGATTAATTAGAGCATTACTGTAGTTACAAATGTATGTGTAGCCTCTTGTGAAGTGTTGTGTCACTAATAAGATCTTTAATTCACATACATGTACTATATACCGGTTCAAGCGTTTACAAGTGTCAGGCATCGAGAAACTGACCAAAAGTTTTGATATTATATAATACTAGAAGGTGACCCGACTTCGTCCGGGCTTTGACCTTGAATTGTCTATTTTGAAGGCCAAGGTCAAGTGGGGTCACGATTTGACCCGTCCAAAACACAGTGCCCGAACAAAAGTACCCGTCGAAATCCATCCGGTTTTACCCGATTTGACCTTGAATTGACCATTTTGAAGGTCAAGGTCAGGTGGGGTCAAACACCAACACCCCAAAAATGGTGGAAATCGGCCCAGCGGATACCCAGATACCATATGCATAAAATTTCGTCCGTAAAAATCCGCCAGTTTAACCCGATTTGATTTCCACTGAAGTATATAAACGCGCCTCAAGTTTCAGCGTAAAGATAAATTACCATCGGTGCCCGAGATATCGCCAAGACGTCTGAAACAGTCAAATGCATCGGCCGGGTGAGAGTTAACGTGATCTAACTTTATGACCTCTAACGACGTCATAGAAGTTACGCATTGTTTTTATCCTGATAAAAGATCGTACCACTTCTTCTTAATAATTGAGGCAGATAACTAAAACGGATACATACATATTATATATCGTTGGAAAGATGAAGCCACACAGATTCTAACCGTGCAAATTATATGACTGGCAATTTATTATTCGCGCTATATCGAATCGATTTGTGAGCACCGAACTGAAATATATTAGCGCAAAACGGCGTAAAAACAGATTTGACCTCGGCACGTGAAAAGTTGACCTCGCACGGACAAATAAATATGCCTATGTTCGTCGCCGGCCGAAAATACCCTAAAATACCAAATTTCATCGAAATTGGCTGAGTCGTTTTCGAGTCCATCGATTACACACAAACAAACACACAAACACACAGATCTTTCAAAATATATAATAGATAGGCTAGCACTGCACCTGGGCTACATGTACATGTACTATAAGTGATTATAATGTACTATTTTTATATTCTGCCGCGAAAGTGTTGCTGAATGAAATTTAAGTTTACCCCGATATTCTAAGTCCGCTCGACTAAGATGGGGTTTTTCTCGATAACTGATATCTGAATATAAATGTACGTCTTCCACTGGTTGGTATTCCCTCTAAATTGACTAATTTTAACTGATTAGATTAGCCCTGGTATGGAAAACTCTAACTGTTATAGCCCGATGAGCGGTTTACTGATGCCCGCCGGGGTTTACTGCCAACAGTGGTGATGATATGATGACCAGCGTTGTGCATGGCATATGTTGATCCAGGTAAGAATGCTACCATACATTCCAAACATTCATTAAATATCTTATGAATAGTAACCCAAACTACACAAGAGACTAGTATAACTAAGATTGGGCTCGATTAATGATGTGACACTTTCAGTACTTCATTTACTAGTAGCCTGGTACTGGTGGGCCTGGCTACAGATACTTGTTTGGCGTGTTTGAGGCCTGTGGCACAAGGGCAGCAGAATCAATTAAAATTTCTCTTATTGTAGTGTAGTACATGTACATGAATAGTACCGGTACTGGTCTGGTAGTACAGCACACAAAGAGGTATATGGTGCCGGCACATGTACATGTATTCTCTCTGTTTTCAACTTTTCACACATGTTTTTTTCAATTTAACAAAATGAGTCTTTTATGACACATACTAAAGTGAAAGTAGGCCTACATGTATATAATGTGCACACAGTATACAGGTACATGTACTAATATATTACATTGCAATACAGTCCGAGTACAATGATATAGCAAAATTATGCATAGTAGAATAACAACCTTTTGTACAAACAGTCCTGACAATGATATACCGGGATATCATGGTGATAGTTCATACATTTGGAATTACCGAGTTTGTGGTTAGACTGCTTCATGCGATGTTTATGTGAATTTTTATTTTTAAGTCGGCATTGCATAGTCCTATAAACCACACCAGAGAATTTTTTTATTTTCTTCTGCAATAGCAAATGTCGGTCAGTGACCAACTTCTTATGTTTATGCAATCGATACAATCCGGTTCTGCTTTTGATGT